>JANSTS010008549.1:0-59385 GCA_026546915.1 Sylvicola fuscatus | reverse complement strand
TCGGGGGGAGTCTGATTCTTCACTGCGATAAGTAGGTCGAGTACTTTAACATCGACAATCAAAGTCCCATGAGGCAAAGCCAATGTATATCGCCAAGTCGATAATTCAAATGATCATAATACTTGTTTCGACAAGTTTAATTAAATCTTTCCATTGAATATGATGAAAAATGTTCCGCCAAGGTCATACTCTCGTATAATATGAAAAATGCAGTTGAAGAGGACGTGACTTCTCCTTTTGCTGCATTTCATGAAATTACACTTCATTTTTACCTGTTGATGGTTGACAAATTGATTTTGATTTTTGGTAATTCTGGTACTAGGAACGCAAACTTTTTGATTAAATAAAAAAAATATACATAGTAAAAATAATAAATATTTGCACATACGTACATATGTATATGTATACCTCTTAGCATATGTCATATTTACCCATTTCAACACTGAATTTTTGGGCAATTTCTGAATTTTACCATTACTGAATAAGTACTTTAATAGACTTTATTAGATCTCAGAGTTGAGTTCAACCTGAGCTTAAGTTAAAAAAAAAAACATCTTGCAGCGCTTCATATCCAAAAATATTAAAATACTCTTATATAAGAAAATATAACAATTCATTTTCAAACATTCTTTTTCTTATGTATATTTGTTTTGGAGTCTTTTGAAACAAACAACGTTTTTTATTAACAAAAACAGTTTTATTAAGCATAATAAAAGAATCCTAAATAGAGCCTTTGGTTTAAAACAAATCTTAGCTCTACACCTTAAATAATTCAAGATTAAAAAAGTAGCGTCATTTTACTTACTTAGAATAAATGTTTTGAAATTCAAAAGAAATGACGAAAAGAAATTATGTTCGCAAATGTGTATAGTGAAACTATGATAATCTAAAAATCAAACTAAGTAATTTCTAAAGAATTTAATAAGTAAAAGTGTTCATCTTATCCAAAAAATGTTCGATTAAATTGAATATCCCTAATATATACGAAAAGTGGTCCTGTTGTTCGAAGCTGCCAACAAAAAGGAATTGTAACTATAGAGAAGACATTATAAATCTTAAAATCGCACCTGGCAAGATTTCATTGCTGGAACTGCATTAACGGCACAAAGTTGGTGTTCAAAAAGTTGATTTCGCAGAAAGCGTTGTTTCCCATTGGATTTTGAACACTTTTCGTTTGTTAACACTTGCTGCTTGAATTCTTTCACTCATATGATATTTTTTCTACCAAATCGTTAAAAATGTTATTATAAAAATCTTTAGAGCAATCGCAGTATCCAAGAGTTGTTGTGGAAAGTCTAACGTTGTAGTCTTGTTAAGACAAGCTGCAGTTGTGAGGACATAGTTTGGACTTATAAGACTGCCGCCGCATCTCCAGTTTGTCTTTTCGTTTGTTGTCCATCCAATGGCAGCCTTAATTAAAACATTCAATAAATTAATTAAAGATTTTTATTGTTTAAACATATGTTAATCTCTAAAATCGCAGTTACCATATGGGGATAGTCTCCTGTGGCAATTAAATTATCTTTATTATCGTTTGCTTCTATTGAATCATAATCATATGATCCACCGTCATATTCGACACAAAAAATTGTTCTATGAATATCATTTTATTTTTATTAGAAGAAGCTTTAATTTTCTTACTAGCATCACTAATTCTATCATTGGGATTAAACGGTTTAGTAAAAACTTCAGCACTCAACAATAAGAAACAGAAAAGCCACAATTGGCGAAACATTTTCTTAATAAAATTTGCTGTCAAATGCGCGGATAGACGTGTTTTGTATTTCTGTCGATTAGTTGAGATTTTCTGCTGTTTATATTGCATCAAATTTTTTTGTTAATAAAACTGTGCTTCACCACTTTCCACCATTGTTTTTCTCCTTGCATTTCTCCAGGAGATTTCCAAGAATTCATATAATAATTTTTCATTTGATGGATAAAATCCTGCTAGATTAAAACCTGTTGGTTAGTAAGTGAAATTCGTGTGAATAACAATTAAACTGTCAGGTGCGAACTGCTGCAATGTGCAGTTAAAATTCAATAAATTCTCGTATTTTATTATTAATATGGCGACTCAGATTAAGCCAAATAAAAACTTCGGTATATTACATATATTTTCAAACTACGACAATTTAAATGTTTAAATGTTTAAATTAATTCACCAAACGATGGATGTAATCCAGTCGACGTATTTGGAAACTCGAGTATAAACTGTTGGGAAGTTATTACCACAAGTTATTCCAAATGATGGAAGTCCAACTACAATATGGTAAGGTCCAATTTGTACCATAAGTGGCCCATATTGACGCTGTTAAAAAAAAATGTCACATCACATTAAAAACAATTATACCATTAATAATATTAAAATCTTACTCCACAATAGTCAGCAGCTGGGAACATATCAACGGCACAAATTTGTTGATCAACGATTCCAAATTTCAGTCGGTATCCTTTCTTAAAGAATTTTGAACACTCTTCTTTTGAATTCATTTTTTGGTGCAATACTTTCATATCTTTGAAGTCATTATCTGTATCAAAAGCAAACGAGTTTTAAAAAATGGTATTGTGAAAATGTTTAAAAAAAATAAAATGTCGCACCAATTTTAACTGATGTAAATAATCTATAGGAAAAATCTATATCTGAGACGCATGCTGGCCTTACTGAACTAGTGAATCGAGCGATACCATTTAACTTGATAAGCGCAATGTCATCGTAAAATGAAGACAACCCATAATCAGGATGTACGACGATTGACGATATTTCAAATTGCTGCTCTTTCGACGTGTCGGTATCATTTAACGTGTCAATGGCGCCCAATTTTACTCTATCTGGTAGAGGGCTTAAAAAAGAAATGCTGTTAAATAGAAATTTAATCCAGTAAACTATATTTATATTTTACCCTCCTTTTAAAACACAGTGGGCAGTGGTGAGGACATATCTTGTACTTATCAGGCTGCCACCGCATTTCCATACAACAGTATCATATTCAATCATTCCAATAGCAGCCTTTGGTAAAAAAAAAATTAAATATTTACGAAATATATTGATATATGATATATAATTTACAAAGTAAGGATAATTTTCGATTCTAGCTGAAACGTCATAACCTTCGCCGTAAAGTGAATCATCATTATATATATCAGCATTGTATTCGAAACATTCTGCAGAAAATAATACAAATAATTAAAAAATTACACTTTTTTAATAAAATTGTTCTTTTGAAAAGCTCTTGTTAACTTACTATCTAAACTAGTTTCTATAGAATCTTCTTCGGAATCATATTCTTCAGTAAAAACTTTTGCACTCAACAATAAAACACAGAAAATGCTCAATTGGCGAAACATTTTTATATTTAAAATGTGCAGTCAGGTAAACGTCTTTTGGGTTTTTGACGATTACTTGTGATTTCAATCTGTTTATATAGCAGCGAGTTAGTTAAAACTGAATTTGTATATGCTTTCTAATTTCTAAGAAATTAAATTATCATTTTTCATACAAAATATAATTATTTTACATGGTTATTGCTTTTCAGATTTTATTTATCATAGTGAATACCTATAAACAAACATTACCTAACAACGATTCGAATTTGTATTCACTGAAAAATATTTAAATTGATAAAATATTATATTCTAATATTGTTTTCTTGATTTGAATTACAAAAATTAAACTTTTGGTTACAAAACTGTACAGAGAATATTCTACAGCCTCGCAGCATCTCGGAAGACTCACTAGTTATAAAAATAAAATATTTTTTTAAGTAATTTGAAAATCTAATGATTATAATTTATTCAAACATTTAAAAAGGCTTACATTCTTCATTACAAAAGTGTTTCTACAAGAGGATTGTATTATTCTATTCAGCAAACGATAGATTCAATCCAACTGACTTATTTGGAAACTCGAGTGAAAACAGTTGAGTATGAAGATGTGTTTTTTAAATTATTATTCATCTTTATTGATTCGTTGCTGTTCGTCGCTGGAAAAATGTTATCGCGCTAGTTCAAAACATGAGTGTCAACTGCCGAATGTGATTGGACATAGTTCGAAAGTCTGAAAAGTGCAATTAAAATTTAAAAAAGTGTTCAAAAGTCAGAAAAGTGCAATTAAAATTGAAAAAAGTGTTGTATTAAAAAAACATCGGTTTTCCATCCATTTTAGCCACTCAAATTAAGTAAAAAATTTCGTTACATTAAAATTATTTTTATGGAACTGTAAGAATAATGTGGATAATCTGTTTGCGAAGTTTTAGTTTTTATTCCAGGATCTTAACCTGTCCTTAACTTGAACACGATTACTTGTGTTAACAACTCTACTTTACGAGTCTACTTACAACATTTTCCAAATTTCAGCCGTTCAAATTTGATTTGCTAAAAAGTAATTTTTCTTAGCTTAGAAAGTAAAAACTGAATATATTTACTATATTTAAAATCTTGTGCCGGCTCTCACTGCCGCGTGTTTTTATTTATATATAATTTTTACATTTTTTAAATTATTTTAAGCACCATACGTTTGCTTCAATCCAGTAGATATAGTCGACAATTCTGGTGCCACAAACTCTTCCAAACGATGATAATCCAACTATATATGGCAAAAATCCATTTTTTATCACAAGTAGACCATTATGTGTATCCTGTTTAAAAAATACATGTAAACACAATAAAAACATTAACAATTTTTAATGTCTTACCTGGCACGTAATTTTAGTTGAGAACGAACCAGCGGCACAAAGATGTTGCTTAACGATTCCGTTTTCTAGTTGATGTTCATTCTCGTAGTATTCTGTGCAATCTCCATTTGTTGGCTTTATTTGCAGCAATACTTTCAGATCTTTTAATTCATTACCTGTATCCAAGAAAACGTGTTTTGAAAAATGTTGTAGTATATATTTGTATTTCTGTTAAATAACACGTATCACCATATTGAAATGTTGTTGCAATAATTTCATCATTGAACATCTTATTTGAAATGCATCCTGGCCGTACTGAATTTGTGAATCGAGCGCTACCGTTCAACTTGATAAGGGCAATATCGTGGTGAAAATAAGAATCCCTATATCCAGGATGTGCTATTATTGACGATATACCAAATTGCTGCACATCCGAAGTATCGGTATCATTTGACAAGTCATTGTCTCCCAATTTTACTATATTTGGATGGCTTAAAAAAAGCTATTAAATATAATAATATAAATGTATTTTTTTATTAATATTTTACCCAGGATTGAAAACACAGTGAGCAGTGGTGAGGACATAGTTTGGACTTATGAGGCTACCACCACATCTCCATTCAACCCCACCTTCATATGTGAATCCAATGGCGGCCTTTGGCAAAATAATAAAGATCAATCTCAATTTTTAAAATGTTTAAAAATAAATAAATGATTTACAAAATAAGTATAATTTGCGATTCCAACTGAACTATTATAGCTATCATGTAACTTCATCGAATCATCACTCGCTATTGATTCTGTGTATTCAAGACATTCTTAAAAAAAATATTTAAAAATGTTATTAATTAAATTGTTCTTTTTGAAATGCACTTGTTTACTTACTAGCATCGCTAATTCGTTTATACCAAGATTTGGTAAAAACTTCAGCACTTAACAATAAAACACAGAAAATGCTCAATTGGCGAAACATTTTTCTATTCAAAATGTGCAGTCAGCTAGAAGTGTTCTCTGTTTTTAACGAACAGATGCAGTTTTTAGCTATTTATATTCCAGCGAATCAATAATCTGCTTGTCAAAATTGGCCTTCACAATGGTTGACTTATCAGTCTCCTCGAAATTAAATTATCATTTTTCAGACAAAATTATTCTTATTTTAATGGTTAATTTTTAAAGATGTATGTCTTTATGAATATTGATTCCAAATAAATAACTCATTCGAATTTGTGTACACTGAGCTAGAAAACGTTGAAAACAAACAAGTATTTGAGAGAACCGCGAAAAAACACGAATTATTTGTTAATCAAATCTATTCAATTACCAAATTTTAATTTTGGTCTTAAAAATTGTGAATTATCCAGAAAACGTTTACATATTCCTTCTTTGATGGTTGGACCAATAAATGTTCTTTGGGCACAGAATTCCAAGATTGGGTTACATAATCGGGGAAGACTTATTTAATACAAAAGTGTTTCTTCAAGAGGATTATATTTATTTTAATCACCAAAACGATAGATTCAATCCTACCGATGTAATCGGAAACTCGAGTGTAAATGGTTAAAAATCAATTAAATAAATAAATGTTCCATACAAAATAAATCGGTTTTTTTCTCCGTGGACTTTTTTATTAATTACTATGCTTATTACCTGTTTTTTACGATACAAAGTTACAGTTGCATCAGACAAAAACACATTAATTTTTATATTTTTTGTCAACTTATTGTTTGCAAAATGATAAACCTTTGATGACTATTTATTTTTTCAATAAATTACAACAGCAAATGTTTATGCATTTTTTTTCTTCAAATTTTCATTATTTTATTGCTATTATACAAAAAACAAGTAAATGAAAAATAAAGTTCAATCATCATAGGTTTTTCCGTTTTGCAAACATTATCTTGACAATATAATATAATTACATCTGGTTCCAAAGAAAACACCTATTTAAATTTGTTATAAAAACAATTAAGTTTTCCAAATGTAATGCAATTTTATTCAATCAGTTATTATGATTTACATTCTTCAATAGTAAAATAACTTCCAAGAAAGGATTAATTGATTCACCAAACGACAGTTTCAATCCAGTCGATGTATGGCGAAACTCGAGTGTAAACACTCGGAGTAGAGAAAGCACATCCTTTCCCAACTGATGTGATACCAATTATGTAATGAGCAGAACGATCTAGGAATGAAAGAGGCCCACCAGAATCACCCTGTCAAATAAACGTGAAAGTACTGGAGGAAGTTACAAAAAAAAAAAGTAAAATTATACCTGACAAGTATCCATCATTGAATAAGGATCAGCCGCACAAAGCTGCTGCCGAATGATTCCATTTTGCATTTGGCGATTAGGCTGGAAGCTTGTTGAGCACTCCTCATTTGTGTACCTTCGCAGAGTCACTTTTTGCAGGTCATTTGATTTGTCTCCAGCTTTTCGATTTGATAAGTTTGTTTGTTAAGGATTTAAAAAAAAAATAAAACAAAACAATTACCAAACGCTGTCCTCCCATAACCAACTCCTGTGAGAACAGTTCGATCGGTAAAATCATTTGCTGAAATGCAACCTGGCCGAACTGTTTCAGTGGTTCGGGCATTACCATTGAGTCTTATAAGAGCTATATCGTGGTAAACTGAAGAAAATTTGTATTGGGGATGTCGAATTATTGACGACACTCTAAACTGCTGGTCATTTGAAGTGTCAGTATCGTTGGCCAAGTCAATGTCACCCAATCTTATTGTGTCTGGTGGTTTGCTTAAAATACAAGATAAGGTAAAACTAATTGAATTTGAAAAATCAACCATTAACTTTACTTTCCGCTTAGAGTACAATGGGCAGCGGTGAGGATAAAGTTGGGACTGATCAGGGAACCACCACAGTCCCATTCAATTTTACCGTTTGTTGTCCATCCAAGGGCTGCCTTTTAAAAGCTCAAATTAAAAAATACTATTAAAAAAAACAATGCAAAGAAAAGTATTTACAACATGTGGAAACTCTCCAAGTCGCGCCGGTTTTCCACCCACAGCAGTCGAGGTTCCTCCACCATTAGATGGTGGAGCTTGGTATTCAGCACATTCTATTTCGACGCGCGTCCAAATCAAAAATTGCAAATTTAAAAAAAATCACTCACTTAAATATTTTGAATCTATACTCACTTGCATCACTAATTCTCGGCGATGAAGCTTTAAAAGTCGTAAGACTGGGACAGCAAACAGTGTATCTCGTATTGCGATTGTGGTTAGAAAATGAACAAATTGTTGGCCGAATTCCCAGACTTTGGAGATTCTGCAACTCAGTCAGACATGTTTCTGGTGATGCGCATACTCCTTGCATGTTATTGCCGAGTTGGCATCCTTGTTGAGCCCAAACAAACTCAATCACAAATAAAACATATAAAAAGCTAACTAAACGAATCATTACACTTTTTCTTCACTCTACCGGTAAGACAATCGAACGGTTAGACGTCTTGAGCGTTTCTGAGCAAGTTGAGTGTTTTATAAATATTAATAAAACGCATTTAATGAATAAATTTTACAGAAAACCGGTTTAAATTTCAATTATAAATAACTATTTCTTTGTTTTTAATTCTAACAACGTAGATTAATCATCTTCTTTAGAGCAGGTTTAAGTAATGAACTTAATGTTGCTGTGTGGATAAGAAATTCCTTGAATTGTAATGAAAACAAATTGCTCTTTTCAACGATGATAAAAGTGGTGCACATTTTTGATATAAAATATACTTTTCAAAATTGAAAATTGAATATGACCTTGAAATATTTAACAAATCTGCACCACAAATTGATGTTAATATAATTCAGTTCCAATTTAGAATTCAGACAGCGAGTCCTGGGAAATGTTGTTCCTTGCAATTTTGACCTTGAAAATGTTTATCCAAGATTCTCACCATTTGGTGCCAAATACTTTTATAAAAATATTTTATTCTTGTAATCAATTTATATTTACATAAACTGTTGCGGGTGAAACGTCCAACAATACAATCATAAATTGTTCAAATTCAATTTGGCAGTCATTAAAATACTCTAATTTTGGCTTTTTCTCTATTTCACTATATTGTAAAACATTTCGCGTTTACATAAACATTCAATTTATTTACTTAAATTTGTTATAAAAAAAATTAAGTTTTCCAAATGTAATGCAATTTTATTCCATCAGTTATGAAGATTTACATTCCTCAATAGTAAAGTGTTTCCAAAAAAAGGATTAATTGATTCACCAAACGACAGTTTCAATCCAGTCGATGTATGGCGAAACTCGAGTGTAAACACTCGGAGTAGAGGCAGCACATCCCTTCCCAAATGATGTGATACCAATTATGTAATGAGCAGTATCGTCCAGGAATGAAAGAGGCCCACCAGAATCACCCTGTCAAATAAACGTCAAAGTACTAGAGGAATTTACAAAAAAGAAGTAAAATTATACCTGGCAAGTATCCATCGCTGAGTAAGGATCAGCCGCACAAAGTTGCTGCCGAATGATTCCATTTTGCATTTGGCGATTAGGCTCGAAGCTTGTTGAGCACTCCTCATTTGTGTACCTTTGCAGAGTCACTTTTTGCAGGTCATTCGATTTGTCTCCAGCTTTTCGATTTGATAAGTTTGTTTGTTAAGGATTTAAAGAAACAAAAACATAACAATTACCAAACGCTGTCCTCCCATATCCAACTCCTGTGAGAACAGTTCGATCGGTAAAATCATTTGCTGATATGCAACCTGGCCGAACTGTTTCAGTGGTTCGGGCATTACCATTGAGTCTTATAAGAGCTATATCGTGGTAAACTGAAGAAAATTTGTATTGGGGATGTCGAATTATTGACGACACTCTAAACTGCTGGTCATTTGAAGTGTCAGTATCGTTGGCCAAGTCAATGTCACCCAATCTTATTGTGTCTGGTGGTTTGCTTTAAATACAAGATAAGGTTAAGCTAATTGAATTTGAAAAATTAACCATTAACTTTACTTTCCGTTTAGAGTACAATGGCCAGCGGTGAGGATAAAGTTGGGACTAATCAGGGAACCACCACAGTCCCATTCAATTTTACCGTTTGTTGTCCATCCAAGTGCTGCCTTTTTAAAAATGCAAGTTAATACAATTTAAAAATCAATGCAAAGAATATTATTTACCACATGTGGAAACTCTCCAACTCGCGCCGGGACTCCACCCACAGCCGTCGTATAAAAAAAGGTTTCTTCATCTTGTGCTGGTGGAGCTTGGTATTCAGCGCATTCTATTTCGATACGTGTCCAAATCAAAAATTGCAAATTTAAAAAAATCACTCACTTAAAGATTATGAATAAACTCTAACTTGTATCACTAATTCTCTGCGATGAAGAAGCTTTAGTAGTCGTAAGACTTGGACAGCAAACTGTGTATCTCGTATTGCGATGGTGGTTAGAAAATGAACAAATTGTTGGTCGGATTCCCAGACTTTGGAGATTCTGCAAAGCCGTCAGACATGTGTCTGGTGGTGCGCATACTCCTTGCATGTTATTGCCAAGTTGGCATCCTTGTTGAGCCAGAACAAACTCACTTGCAAATAAAACACATAAAAAGCTAACTAAACAAATCATCACTCTTTTTGTTCACTCTGCCGGTAAGACAATCGAACGGTTAGACGTCTTGAGCGTTTCTGAGCAAGTTGAGTGTTTTCTGAATATTAATAAGACGCACTTAATGAATACATTTTACAGAAAACCGGTTTAAATTGCAATTATAAATAACTATTTCTTTGTTTTTAATTTCAAGAACGTTGATCAACCATCTTCATCAGAGCAGGTTTAAGCAATGAACTTAATGTTACTGCGTGGATAAGAAAGTCCTTGAATGGTAATGAAAACAAATTGCTCTTTTCAACGATGATAAAAGTGGTGCATCTTATATTGGATATAAAATATACTTTTCAAAATTGAAAATTGAATATGACCTTGAAATATTTCTTCATTGCATATAATTGCTTAAGTAGCAAATCTGCACCATAAATTGATGGTAATAAAATTCAGTTCTAATTTAGAATTCAGACAGCGAGTCCTGGGAAATGTTGTCCCTTGCTGTTTTGACCTTGGAAATATTTATCCAAGATTCTCACCATTTGGTGCCAAATACTTTTGTAGAAAATATTTTATTATTGTAATCAATTTATATATTTACCGAAACAATCAATTTATTTATATATAATGGAACCAATTAAATGTTTTTAAATAGATTTCTCCTATTTATTTTTGAACTTGGGAAATATTTTAAATCCCAATATACGAATGTGACATTTAGAAACATATAGAAATTTGAATGTTATTACTATATATTATTTTATTTGTATAACTTTTGTTGACATATGTCATTTCGTTCATCGCCTCAAGTCTCAACCCTCACAGCTGCTTGTGTTTATATTTTTATGTAGCAAAAAATTATTCTCTAATCTTGATTATCATCATAGTTAATATTACTCAAATAAATTAAACAAAACAAGTAGAAGGTAACTTAATTTTAATATGGTTTCTTCAAACAAAATTTAGCTTGTGAAAATTTAAGTAAAAGTTGTTTTTCTATTGTAACAATTTTTTTCAACATTTTAATTAGAAAAAAGCACAAATCAACTGCGCATATTTGTAGTATTTTGTGTCCTTGCATGATATTGACTTGTTAATTATATTTTTAATTAATATTTTAATTCAAAAATAAAAACATTGGTTCTAAGTTTTGAAATGCAGCAACTAATATTAAATCAGTGTCTAGTATTGACACTGGTGATAATAGCGGCGTCTGGCCTCAGAGATCAACCTTATCAATACAAGCTAAAAACATTCGAGGTGCCTTTAGATCATTTCACTTATACGACCAACAAAACGTTTAGTATAAGGTTTTTATCACAAATTATCTTTGGAAACAACAAATAATTAAAAAAAAAATTTTTTTAGGTATTTAGTAAACGATACTTACTCAATTGACGAAAAAAGTCCCATTTTATTTTACGTCGGAAATGAAGGAGATATTGAATTGTTCGCCCAAAATACAGGCTTCATGTGGGAACTTGCGCCTAAATTGGCAGCGACCCTGATTTTTGCGGAGCACCGATACTATGGCAGTTCACTTCCATTTGGCAACAGTTCTTACGACTCGATACAACACTTGGGCTACCTTACCTCCGAACAAGCACTCGCCGATTACGCTGATCTCTTGGAGGCAATCAATCCACTGTCGAATCTATCAAATAAACGGCGACCAGTAATTGCCATTGGTGGCTCATATGGAGGAATGTTAGCAGCGTGGTTTCGCATGAAGTATCCACATATTGTTACCGGTGCTTTGGCGGCTTCGGCGCCGATACTTCAGTTCAATACGCCTTGTGACGTTTTCAATCGCATTGTCAGCTCAGTGTTTGAGAATTCGTACAGGCCTCAGTGTCGCACAAATATTCGTCACTTGTGGGATGTTTTAGAAAAATTAATCGCCACACCCGAAGGCAGAGCCTCATTGAATAGCCAGTTCAATTTTTGCAAGAACCTAACCAAATCGGAAGATAAGGAAGAGTTTTTTGGTAACAAATGATTAACTTTATGACATCCAAAAAAATAATCAACGTGATTTGTTATAGAATACATAACGGACGTGCTTGGCAATCTGGCTATGGTAAATTATCCATATAACACCAGCTTTTTAGCACCATTACCTGCCTATCCAGTCAGAGAATTCTGTTTTAGAATGTCGGAAACCTACAATGACACGCAGTTGGTGAATGCCTTCCATTCAGCATTGCAAGTTTACGCCAATTACACTGGAAAAGTGAGTTGTTTGAGTATTTCAAGTGCTTACGATGGCTCAATGGGAGATGCCGGTTGGGACTTTCAATCTTGCACTGAGATGGTAATGCCCATGTGTGCTAGCGGCGTTAAAGATATGTTCCAGCCATCAAAGTGGAACTTTCAAGAGTTTTCGGATAAATGTTTTAAGAAATTTGGCGTCAGACCAAAGGAACAGGCTGCTGTCACAACTTATGGTGGAAAGAAATTGGAGTAAGATAATTCCATGGCTACTAAGTGGAAGTATTAAAAAATTTATATTTTATGTGTTGTAGGGGTGCATCAAATATTATCTTTAGCAATGGACTCATGGATCCTTGGAGTGGGGGCGGTGTTCTGCGTAGTACTAACCGTTTGGTGCAAATTGTGATTATTCCCGATGGAGCTCATCACTTGGATTTAAGAGCAGCAAATGAAAAGGTATGAATTTGTAGATTTCATTTTGGATTAAATTTGATTTATTAAATTTGCAGGATTCTGATGCCGTTCGAGAAGCCAGGAAGATGTACCTAGATATCATTAAACGGTGGTTGGATCTGGACTAGTTGCGATCACATTTTTAATTAAGAATTTACATATTCATACCACTTTTTAATGCAGTGAAATAACCATTTCTCGAATATATTATAAATTTTTATTTTAAATCTTAAATAAAATTGAACTTTACGTCATTTCAAATTGTGTTTACTTCTTAAACTACTTAAGTACCTAAATAAATTAAGAATTGCAGATTTATATAATTTGTTTACGATTTTGCAAACATATTTGACAGTTCATATGTGTATATATATATATTACTATGATAATACGCACGCATAGCTGATTGCTTAAACAAAAGAAGAATAACATAACAAGTGCATTACACTTAAGCGACTTGCAGAAATTAGTATTCAAATCTTTCATATTTAGTTTTAAATATGGCAACAATAGAGAAATCAAAACAGAAGGTAATGTTAAGAAATGTAAAACTAACGTAATCAACAAGTTGAATCTTCAAATAGTTCGTTATTGAATTCCCAAAATCATTTTCCACAAAAGTTTTGATGCGCAAAAACTGTCAAGACTAAAAAAAAATGCAAATACTATTGATGTCTTCTATATTGAAATCTTTGTTGTGCACAATTTTTAGAAGAAAAGAAGAAGTCGCTTTCGTCGAGAAGTCGAAGATACATCGTCATTGAGTTCGGTGGACATTGACTTCCCCACTGCGCCACTTGTCGACGATATACCAGATGATGAAGCCGCCGCCTCAGCACTTATTAAACCGCAAGCTGAATTTACTAAGGAACAAGAAGATGAATGTCGCAGCGACGAGTGTAGTGATTTCGCAGAAATCAAAATTGATAAGAACGAATTATCGTCGAGTGTGCCATGTAGTGGTATGGGGACGCCAACAGAAGCCGTTGCAATAACATTGAACGATTGCATCGAAGAGAGTAAAGTTATCTCAAGATTGGATCAAGAGCAAAAAAGTCTCAAAGAAGACTCAGCCATTGAAGGTAGAGAATCCAAAGTGGTTGGAGTGCAGGAAGTAGTTCCATCAGCTCCATCGTTGGAATTCAATGCCACAGTTGACTTACTGACAAATGTTCACCACGAAATTGTCACATATCCTCAGCTTGAGTCTTTGGGTTCCTTTGTCCGAGACATTGATATTCAGTTGACTGAAATATCTGAGAATATTAAACTCAAGCCTTTTACCTTGGAACAAATTGCTGATTTATACAGCAATCCCGAACTTTCGTTGGCTGAACAGTTTGAAAAGGAATTCATCAACACAGAACTGGCTGAGCCGTACAGGAACCATTTTCTTTATGAATTACTGCAAAAGTACGCAAAATCGCGACACAGTTTAAAAATCAATCTTAACGAGGTGCAAGCTATTCGCAAAAAAATCAAGGATAATGAAGCGAATTTGTGGAAGAACGAGAAAGGGGTGGCGCATTACAGTGCCACGGCAAAGGATGGAACTGTGGGCAGAGGAAGCGCTTATTACGAGTAAGTAAATTTGAAGTCAACGATGGCAAGAAACTTTTATGCTTTTTTCAGTCTTGTTGTATTTAATGAAGGCGCCATTGAGTCCATTTCCACCCACCTGATCAATCTTCTCAACACTGTCAGCTTCGATTGTACACAAAATTCATATGCCTGTGATGTTCATCGCATGCAAATCGAGCATCATGTTCGTGTCCTGTTAGTATCAAATCCTGAATTTAAAAAAATTCAGACATCAACGGCTATTAGCATAAAGGACAAGATTGAAGCTGATTTAGTAGAGCCAGTTGGTAAAATGAGAATGGCTATTTCAATTCTTTTTGCGTTTGTTCGCAAACCATCTCCGGATCAGGTAAAAACAAAAAAACATTAAAATAAAAAAGATGTTTAAAAAAAATGATTTTCATTCAGATTTTCACGGAAGATCTCCGCAAATGGCTCGGTTCATTGCTGGCAGTGTATCTCCGGGTGGCTACATGGCAAGATCATATGTTTCTGCTCTACCAAATTCTGCGATGTCCGGCTGGCGTCGCAAACTGGGCTCTTCCATTTATACAACTTCCCCCACCGACAAGTACTACATCGCCGTTTAGTAGTCCGGAAATAAATCATTGCCTCACATTTCTTTCTGCTCTGTTGCTTCCCACCAAAAGTCGCAATGACTTTCTAGCTCAGGTAACCAGGTAAATAATTCTTATTACTCCTGTTAACCAAATCTCTTTTTAGCTTTGTAGAGACGCTCAACCGGTTGATCCGGTCAGTGAAGATATCTGGATATTAGTGGATTCCGATGGTGAGGAGGGAAATACTCCCAGTGGAGAGTGTATTGGATTAAAGGAGAGTGATTTGGTGTCATTTTTGAACCAAATTCCGATTGAAGCCATATTCAGGTCCATGTTTTTGGTGACAAACAATCAAATTGAAGAGTCCCAACTAAATGGACATCACTTACTGAAATTCATTGCCTTTTCCACAAATTTTGTGAAACTTCTCGGCGAAGGCTTGACCACTTACCATACGGAGAGGTATAAACAGTTTGCTAAGCGACTGGGTCGTCTGGCCAGGCATACAGTGATTTATGTTTCGAAAATGAACACAATATTCAAGTAAAGCTTCAAATTTTTTCTTCCTAAAGACGTGAATTTGACGTTTTTTTTTATTTCTAGAAAAAATTCCACACACAAGGAACCATATTTGTGTGTCAGAACCCAATTAGAATATGACTCGTTTCTGCTACGTGCCAGTAGTTACATCTACAAATCTCGACATTTAGGCGCATGGCAATATCTTGCCACTATGCCATTTGAGGATTTGACATCCAATGCAATATGGAAATTGTTTTATTGCCTTAACGTCGGCTTTGACGAAGAAATTCTGACCAATGTCGAAAAAAATTTTATGGATGTTGTACTGGCTACAGATTTAAAAACATCATTTAACGACATTGCTGTCGAACTTCCACCTGAAGATTTGTATTACTTGATGCAAACCTTTGCTGCGATTGCGATAGCCAGAGAGAAGAAGGAGTGGACACTCATTCGCTGCATTACCTTGTATTTGTTTGAGCTAGGTTTTACAAATGCGCCCACCAAAGAATTGTCCTATAAGAGTATTCGGGATTTGCTGACAAATGTGACTTCCAAGTATCCGGAACTAATATCAGATATTCTCAGTGTTTTGAAACAGAATCTTAAAGAGGTCAGTTGTTCGGTTATGTGAAACCAAAGTGTCTAAATTTAACAATTTATTAGATCGACAACAACGGGCCTTATTTGCTGAAATCTCTGCCACTTTTGCAATGGAGTCCCAATGTGTCAGACTTTGAAATATTGGCGTCTTGGCTACTAAACTCTGGATTTGAAAGCGTGGAGAATTGCTTGGCGCGCGTGATTCTTAGTCGATTGAATTGGAATTTTGATGAGTAAGTTACGTTTGAGACCAATTACCTCTTAATTACTAATCTTAATTTTATTTCAGAAACGGTAAGCTTTTTATTCCTCATGATATTCATGTACGAATGGCTTGTCTTATTGTTGATGTGTCAACAAAACACGTCCCGGAAAATCTTGGCTCTTCCGGCATATCTGAAAGTGTGAGACAAGTTTCGAATTTGGTTAAAAATCAAACAGCTAAACAGCAATTCACTGGCTGGTGCTGGAACATGGCGTCTATTTTGCGACTTCACAGCATGGACCAAAGTCCTGAACACATTGTCTTCTTCCTACGCTCGCCTCAGGATTCATTGCGCCAAGTGCCTGAAGCTGAACACCTTCAATCGTTGTGTCAAGGCGTTTCAGAATCGCGTCCCATCGCTTTATATCTGTCACTACTATCTACCCAGTGGGGACATTCAGTTCCTCAAATTTGCCACAAAGGATTTTCGTACCTTAAACAACTACTAACAGACTATCGTCATAGTTCGGTTATTAGATGTTTGCAATTGATGACTCCGTTGTTCCTCGAGTGCCCAGAAAGCCTCAGCAAATGCGACAAGTAAGATTTTTTGGTTTATTCAACCAAATTGTTGTATTAATTGATGATATTTACAGATTTCAGGTTATTTTGTCGCAAATATTTTCATCTGATAAAACATATCTTAAAATGGCCAAAGATTTAATAAGCAGCGATGCTCCTGGCCCGGTTTTGGAACTATTTGGTAACATGATTCAAGCTCAAGTCATTGATTACGTCAGTTATGGGTTGACCTCGCCAACATTGTTTGTAAACTTATGGCTACAATGTCTGACAAGGGCATCTGGCTGGTTTCGCAATTGGAACGTTCTGTATTTGATCGATATCATTTTAAAAATCGCCTACCAATTCCCGGATGCCTGGTACAGCGCAAAAGAGTACTTTAGATTTGTTTACAAAGTGAGTTTAGAAATGATGCTGTCGAATTCAGTGGACACGATTAAAATATTTCTCTTTCAGAGTTCCGATGAACCACGGAGCAGCCGTTCCTCGTTCATTCCCTTTTTGGGTGGGTCGCAGCAAAACGGTCCGATACCCACACCATCCGCCGATGCTCTCTGGTTTACATTAATCAATCTGGAACTTGAACATGAAATACATGAGCTGCAAACGAAATTTTGGTCTGAACTCTTGAGACAACTACAGTTCACTGACAGCAAAATGTCTTTAGATGCTATTGTTAAGGTAATTCCAGAAGATGAAGACAGAGAATTGATGTTTAACGAATATTCTTCAATTGCAGAAATCGACAGCTCTAGTTGGCTGCTCTAGTCTCACAGTAACCAATCTCGTGATCTATAAATGGGCAAATTTAATAGTGTCATGCAACGTGAGCCATCCTCTTATGCCCATCATATGTCAGAAGTTCTTTAATCTATACCTTGGACGAGTTCCAATGACGGACGATGAGCAACGATTCGCTGAAGTATACGGGGTTGCTGACAAATTTTATGAAGCAAACATTCCGCTAATGAAGCGTCTCAAGAAAAAGTTTCTCGAAGCCGAGAGCTTCTGCAAAGATGAGTCTTTGAAAGCGGGCGACGAGACAATGTCACAACACCACAACCAGCGTTCGAAAATATTCCGAACGTTCACTTTGTGGCTTGAAGAAACGTGCATCAATAAGCTGAAAGATGTGCAGAACAGCGAATTGCCACCACAGTTCGATCTAAGAAAATTGGCATTTGTCTTTACGCGCAACGATCAGCATTGGACTGAGTATTTGTACTTGCCGGCCATACGGAAGGAGCAGCGAGACGCCGCCAACAAATGGCTTACCACTTGTATCAGGTCTCAGAAACTGAAGCACGAGCGCGATAGTTTATATGGCAGCAATGAATCAGAGGAGGATGAGTCCAATTGCTGCGAGAGAATATTGTCACTATTAAGATCATATGATGTCATCGTTGAACCTCCAGTTATTATACAGAATAACCCAATTCTGCGGCAATTCTATTGCAAAGACATCAGTGGAGTGGTTTTGAGCACTATGAGAAAAGACTTGAAGCGACTAGTGGAAGCATCGAACAAGTTTCATGTCGTGTTTCAGGAAGTTAGTTCTTTGGATGGGAATTATGTTGATCTTGCTAGACTGGAGAAGAGCAATCAGGATCATATGATAACTAGACAGATTAAAGTGGCGGATGAGTTCATTAATGTTCGCGTAAAGGTATTATTTTGAAAATGTTCCTACAAAACTGTTTTTTAATCTTTAATATTCCATAGATAAAACAACCAACTGTCAATGCAAGAGTTCACTCGAAAATTCGGGACAATCGTGATCGCCAAGAGAAACTAATCAACAAACAGTTAGAAACCATTCCAGAAGAAATTGTGATGGCCATCGTTAGGATCGATCATTCCACAAGTCGTATTGTTCATCTTTATAACCGCGAAAGTAAGAAGAATATTCAAGATAAATACCTGGACGAAGTCGCTTCTGTCGGCATACAATCATTTTATGACGTTGTCGATGGAATGTCGGAGCAAGTCATGTCCTTTTTACCAGCTTTTGAAATTCACCAGAAAGCGCTGTCACAATTCGGGGTGAGAAATACACAGAATTTTTTTCTGGACCAATTTTAATGTTTCAATTTTTTTTTAGCAATTCATTCTTGAGAACCAGGAAACTGAAGGAATCAATTTGTTAAAAACTGCATTCAGTAGGCCTCATTTGGTTGAAGTGATCTCTGAATTTATTGTGCCGTCTTCGACATCTCCACCATGTTTCCTATCAATGTATAGGTTTATTGTCAATTCCTACATGAAGAAGTGTGACACTAAAATACTTTTTGTGCTGCTCTCAAAGGTAATTCTCATCCTTGGACACTCAACTTTGTGCTGTACAAAAAAAAAATCATTTTTTTAGTTTGACATCTGCAAATGGTTAAAAAACAGCCATCCAAAACGTGCCGATATTTCTACGTTAATAAACTTAATCATCCAAGGACTGGAATGTTGGAATCAGCCAGACACTGAGCTCATTCAAGGAGCCCTCCGACGACACCTAATTCTGTTATTTGAGCATGATTTCACTGAATACTACGGCGAAGTGCTGAAACATGTGCTGGCGTCACTTTCCGAGAAGAAGTTGATGTGTGACGTTGTTTATGACATCATCAATTCAATGTACAAGCGATCAGGCTGTGGTTATATGGATCCAAATGATACGGTGGGAAAGGAGAAAGATGAAATTGTTAAATTCGCCACAAAACAGAAACTGTTATCAGACAAGGATTTGAGAGATACAATTGAATTGATGGCGAATCATTTCCAAAATGAACGATTGCAGCATGGATTACATGGTCTTTATGTGATGCACAAAGATTATTGTCGTGTTTTGTCTCTATTACTGGGATCTTGCGGCCATTCCTTAGTGGTATCATCAGTTCATTCATTTCCCGGTGTTCTGGGTGATCAATGTAAGCAAATTAATGGAGATTAATCCGATATTTGTTGCTTATAATTGTTTTTTCTTTCAGTAATTGATTGGCTGTGGCCTGCTCTCCGTGATCTCTACTCACCATGGTTAGTGCCTTATTTCCCCCAATCCATGCCGAATCCACCAGCGAATTGGATAAAGCAAGCAATGTCCAGTAATCCAGTGCTACTGCCCTGGAGTGAACAATACAAGACACAAGCAGAGTGTCTCATTCATTCCTTCGCCAATTGCGTCCAATTCATTTTGCAAATGTTACCATCTAGTGGTCTCCTGCTTTGCAACATATTCCAATGGTATGATGTGCATTTCGCCAGGCCGGATATTCCAAAATACATATTGGCCCCAATACATGCGATTTTGTCCAGTTTGCCTTGGGATCGTTTCCAACCAGGTTACTTGCATGTGGATGCCTTTTACAAAATCTTGCAGCAGTTCATTCCAGAATGTCATGCCTTCATTGGCAGCATATTCTTGCGCATCCCTTGGACTCAGTGGCTGCAACAGAACTTTCAAAGCTGGGACTATTCTCTGCGACTTCGCATTATTTCACCGCTTTTGATGATATTTATTAAGCTTTCCTACGAACCGCATGTTCGTGAGAATCTGACAATTTTACAGTTGCTAAACGAAGCCTGTCAATATCCATGGCACATAATGGAGCACCAGTCCATTGAGACTGTATTGGATTGGTTTGTTATGTCTACCGAACCGTCGGTCATCCTGAAACTGTCAGCCGAACACAAGCAAATTGATAGCGCTGTGTTGAAGCTGCTGCAGACTGCTACTGAGATGACTATCGGACCCAGTGGCGAGGTGAATGTCACGTCGCAATCGAAAGCGAAGCGCATTCTCTATGTGAGAAGCATTGTAAGACTACTAAGGAGCTGCGGATCAAAATATCAACAGCTGTTGAACTCACGGGATGGCGTTAAATCTTTTCACGGAGTTATTATTGACTTGCTGACCAATATTCAGTCTCTGCTGGAAAAAGGTACAACCATCTTAAATCATCCAAAGGATTTTTTCTTAAATAAATTGTATGTTGTAGTTGAGGATCATGCTCACCGTGAAACAGAATCCAGAAATATTATGATTGAGTTTATTGGGTCTTTACAAACTCAAAGTGAATTTACTTCAAAGTAAGTTTAAAGTCTTAATATTTAATCATGGTTAAGAAACCTATCCCATTTCTCAGGCTGTTTGTTGAATCGATGATCATTTGGCAATCGACATGTCCAATCGGAGACCCAATACTTTGCAATTCACTTGATGCAATTGGCAAATGCAAGCAATATTCATACAACATATCGATGCTGCTGGAGGCGACCATTTTCAATTACTTCAAGTGCTCACCAAACGAATTCTACAGACCAACCTGGATAAATGTCCTTCAAAGGCTGCAGAACAACGTCCCAATAGACCTGCCATTAGTGATTCGCAGCAATTTACTTTTGTGCGTCCACACGCACGTCGTTCAACGACTAAAGTCTGAAAATGAGAATGGCAACAAGATAGCAATGATGCAGCAAATCCAAAACCTTCTCGACAACCATAAGACAGAGTAATTTACAAGAATAAAATTAAAGATTTAAAAATACTGATCTTTAACTTTCCTTGCAGTGAGAATTCTGAAGCAAAACTAATGATGCTTTGGGGTGTTCTCGTGTCCGGTGGCTGCCAATTAAATGACATGGACGCGCGAATAAAACTTTTATTGAGTTTTTCGCGTTATTTTCAAACGGTGGCGTCAACGACTGATGGTTGGAGTGATGGTTTGCTCGGAGCAATCGGCCTTAAGAAGGATGGCATCTCCATTCGCCGTCGAGTCGTGACTCGCTGTTTGAGCACATTCATTTTAGCCGTCGTGAACAGATGCCAACTAAGATCGTCGCCCAGCATGGAATATCAACATAACATGGCTGAGCTGAAACAAATGCTGCAGGGAAAGAAATACGTCGACCAGCGAACCGCCGCTTATCAAGTGATCGATGTGATTGAGAATCGTTTGACGGAAAATGCAACGGACGATCTTTGTGCGATCATTAAGATGTTTTATAAGGAGCCGTTCTTTTACTCCATCGAAGACTTGTGGATTTTTTGAGATGATTTCAATCAGTTTTTCATCATCATTTTACCAATCTACTTAAATATGAATTTTTGTATGCCAAAAATATGCTTCAAACTGAATATATATACTTATGTTGTTAAAAATTAGCATAAACACGAATATTTTGTTTTCTTTTTAACTTTTTTTAGCCTAAAGAAAACTTCTACAACAAAAATTTGTAAAAAGGACATTTTTGCTTTTTTTAAATTCGATCAACTTAATGATTGAAAAAAGAACTTTAATTCTTTGTTTGCCAATAAAGAAATAAGTCAATTCATTTTTAAAATTAAATACATTTATTCCGTAAAATAATAAAATGTTCCATTTTATTCAAATAAAGCCCTAAAATAAAAGCGTTTTGCACGTACATATTTAAATAAATGTTGTTTTGACCCGGTTGACATTAATATAATATGTATTTTATAATTTACATTTACATCTTAGTAGAAAACATTAATTAACGCTATAAATTCTATCTAATATTTGTTTCAGCTTAGTGTTTAAGTGTTTCTATGTTGTCATTTAATTTTATTTGCATCGCAATAAGATTTTAGTTTGACGAAAATGCGCGGAATTCAAATTCCCATTGATCAAAACATTAAACATTACAAATGAGAGCATATCCACCCCATCCGACCAACATAATATTTTCTTACAAAAATTTCTAACAAAAAAAATCAGTAAACAATAGAGCATTCTTATACAGATATAGTAAGTATTCATACACATAAGTAATTCTTGTGGAAACTAAAGTTGACTTGTAATTTAGTAACTCACGACAATATGTTTTAGGATATCAATTGACCAGTATTAGTATCAACATGCTACGACTTTACAGAAAACATATTACCATCAATATTCCTAGCAATCAAAACATTATTGTTATTATTTATCAATATAATCTAAAACATTCAGTCATATACGAACCAACCGAAAAGCTTTTATGGTACATCAATACAAAAGAAAACATTTATAAGGGATTTAATTTATGCGTCCGAAAATTGTTTCAACTGAGGCGAGCATAAATCTATCAATTCTAACAATTATGGTTGGTCTTATACAAATACATTTACTATTTTTGTTTGTTTAAATTTTAGTTATCAGGCAAAATACTATTAAACTGCATAAAACTGCAGAGAATTTAGTTTTCTTGGGTCGTGACTCGTGTGCTTCTACAAAGACGCTCTATTTAATTAATTCATATCCAATTATGCGTTAAGATGTTACAGAGCTCACGTTAACATTGATGGATTCACTAATCGGTGCCAAAGACAATTTAGTAGATTTGTTAAAAATATGTTTAAGTTACATTATCGTGTATTTCGATTTTGATCTACAAAAATTTACAAAGGTTTCTTATCAATTAGTTTTTGTTTTTGTTTTTTGTATGTATACGTATTACAATTAATTGTTTAAAATTAGGGAAGTGTTCCAACTGGCATTTTTATGATACAAATGTTGTTGATCATTATGATAATTGTTTTAATTAATTTCCTAATGTTGAATTCCTCTAAAAATCATAAATTCCAGCCATTTTAGAAAACATCAACAGATTGAGAGTAAAATCACAGTTGCAACACGACCCCAACATGGATTTCATATTTTAAAATGACCTTTGCCAAAAATCGGCACAATTAATTTTTCATTTTTTTTTTTGTTTTTTGATTTCGTACAAATGGGACATTTTTGTTAAATATTTAGTAAATACATTAATAGTCACATGTTTTTCTTGTTATTTATGTAAATCCATTCGTGGATGTTTTTAAAACTATTTATGTCTGCGGCCATTTTCAAAGCAAATTATTATGTTAAATAAATTGCACACGGAAGCTTGCTACATAAAGTTACATATTTCTCATAATTAATTAAATAAGTGGCTCATTAAATTTAAGCAGATTTTTTTAAAATCTCAGTACATTTTGAGCATTTACATTTGTTTTTAAATTGAACAGATTATCTGAAATGAAAAACCGGCATATTAAAAAAACTAAAAGAAAATCATACGGAAATGCTCATTTAAATGCACTCTTATCACTGCAACGTAAAAGCTTGCGTTTTCTTTATGGAAAAAAATAATGAAAATAACATAAAAAGTTAATAAAAACCGCAGCAAATATATTTTTCTGATAATCAATTTCTTACACATTACAATGTTCATATAAATTTGTAATAATAGTTTTGTATTATTCTCCATTTTCATGTTTGTTTAGTTTTGCTTAAATTTGTATTTGTATTCATCTAATGCATGTGTTTAATTAATTAGGTCAACACAATTTACGAATAGGAAAAATTATACAATAGTTTTTACAATTATTATTAATAAATTTTTTGTTGTGTCGAAATTTCAAGTTTATCTAATATATTTTGTTTAAAAATTGTTATCATTCTATTTATGTTTTGTTGTATTTATATTAATTTTTCTTTTGCTGCTGCATCTGGTAATAATTTGTTGCTTTGTCCATATTCAATCATTATTTAATTATAATTACTTTTTTTTTTTTATTACAAAATCCCTAAAAATAACAGAAAAAAAAACATAATATTATGAACTACAATAAATGTGATTTTTCCGCCGACATTAATGCAAATTAAGGTGAGTTTACACATTTAAAACGTTAAAACGCTTATGTTTTTGTTCAATCATTGAATAGAGTCTAACCACAGAACATTAACTAGAATTCGAGTCGAAATTCTAACATTTGTTTCTTTTTTCAAGACCACAAATTGACCTTGAGCTTGAAATTTGGTCAAAATCGGTCGAAACGTTTTCGAGTTTTGCAATGAGACTCACTAACCAACGCCAAAAGTCAAATGATTCGTGATATTCTTTTGTTTTTTTGTTTTTTTTTGGCATAAGGAGGTGTCAAGTTCTTAATTTCTGTATTGTCAGACATTTTTCTTCCATTGAAGATGGATCAAATTGAAAGTAAAAAGCCAGCCGTTCACAAAACAGCTTGCAGCTTGTCGAATTTTTAGAATTTTACACGATGCTCTGTGGCCGGTATTGTATTAGACAATCGTCTTAAGACGGCGTGTGAAAATAAGACGACACCACTTAGCGCTGACAATGTTATCAATGTATGTCGCACCGCTAACTAGTGCCAATCTGTTGGATGCATATGGTTTTAGTGATTTATTTGCAAATACAAATCAATTGAATCTTTAACTTTGGCTATAAAAAAAAACACCAAAAAAAACATTCTCGTTCATTTACACCGATTAATTATAATTATTTAATATTATTATTATTTTAACTAATCAATAATTAATGCATGTAACGTTTTTTTGAACATTAGACATTCGTCCAACATCGATAAATTGCAATGGTTTAGTTGAAACATAAGTGAATTCCGAATTGCTCTGAATGATTGTGATTGTGAATGTTATCAATCTGCCAGCTACTGGTCGAGATTTTCAATCCGGACTTTGGATATGGTGTGAATGATCATCCATTGACATTGATAAGTAACCGAAAATATTCACATACATTTTTATAGAGCGACAAAACGGATATTAATTGTATTTATTATCTAAGCGTAGCTCATATTATAGTTTTCATTTTTTATTTTTTTAAATAATTGGTTTGTTTTTTAGTTAAATTGATTTTTTTTTTGTTTATCTGATTTCGATTTGTTGAGAGATTATATATGTATTCATTAATAGACGACTACAGAAATGAAGACATAGATTAAAACTACTTGTAAAAGAATGAAACGAAAAAATGCATCTAAATTCTTACTTGGGACATTTACTTTGATCTAATTTAATCGAGAATCGCTTTTCCATTGTGTTCATCTCGCATTCAAAATTGTAGTTAAGATAATAAATTTTCTGTGTATTTTTTTTTTTTGTTTAATTTTAATTATTTAATTACTTCATTTTTCTCTTTCCGAACCGCGCGACAATTTTTGCTTCCACTCGGTCACGTTCTTATCATTTTCAGTAGCCTAAAAGTAGAAAGAACGCATATTGAACGTGGTTAAATGTGAATTAATTTGATTTGAATTAAACAAACAATTAACCACGTGGTTAATTCAAAATGCAAAAATACTAGAGATAATTTGTCGAATAAAAAAAAGGTGTTTTAAAGCAATCAATCAACATGCGAGGGTGGATTGAACAGTTTTCAGGTTTTGTAACTTTTAATTTGCAACACTAAGTGCTGACATATCGTCCTAAAATCATTGTTTGGCAATTAAGAATGATTAATCAATCAGGACAATAGTTGAGAAACTTTTAAATCCACTCTCGTTGAGAAAAATTTATCTAAATGCATGAGACCGAACAACTAAGGACTTGTTTTGGCACTTAGTTGGGTAGCAAACGAATTAATTTTGTTTCTTAAAACAAACCAATTAATGTAATCATACAAATACATTGTAAATAGTGAAAAAAATAAACAGTAACATTAAGGCGAATCCAAAAAATAATCAAAAATTCGGTTGAAAAATCGATAGAAACAGATGAGAGAGTGTGAGAGAAAGAAAGAGAGACAACAAAAAAAAATGCGTGATTAAACTGTCAAAACAATGAGTAGTATTAAACTTGATTTCGCGTCTCACTAACATTTTGTCCCCGATTCCTAAGTGACGATCGCCGTTCCGGTGTGTCATATGGCCGTGATGAGCTGTTGGCCATCGGCTCTTCAGTGGGATGATTGGCTAGCTGGTTGCGTCGATTGTGGCCGTCGTTCTCCTCCTGCTGGCCGCCGGCGGCGGCCGTACGTGATCCACCGAACTTCAGCATGTTCCAGTCGAACACATAGTCATAGGTGAAGCCCTGTCTGTGGAAGAGGGCGCGAAACAGTTTCCGCAGGTAACAGTAATCGGGCCGCTGTTCGAAATGCATTTGCCGGCAGTACGTTAAATACGTGGGGAATTCACTAGGAAAGCCTTTGCACAGCTCTTCGATGGGCGTGGACAGTTTCTTCTCGCTGATGCGCTCGTACTTTTGTCGTTTGTTGGCCGCTTTGAGGCCCTGCCACGGCAGCGTGCCCAAATTGAAGTACATCAGCACATAGCCAAGTGACTCGAGGTCGTCGCGACGCGACTGCTCGATGCCTAAATGCGTGTTAATTGAGGCGTAGCGCGCCGTACCCGTCAGGTTTTTGTTCTCTCTGTACTGTATGTGTCGCATCGTTCGCGAGTCTCGGTACTTTTTCGCCAGGCCGAAGTCAATGATGTAGACGAGATTGCCCTTCTTGCCGAGCCCCATCAGAAAGTTGTCCGGCTTGATGTCGCGATGTATGAAGTCGCGCGAGTGTATGTAGTCGATGCGAGAGATCATCTGGTCGGCCAGCAGCAGCACAGTCTTTAGCGAGAAACGGCGTGAGCAGAAGTTGAACAGGTCCTCCAGCGACGGTCCCAGCAGCTCCATCACCATGACGTTGTAGTCACCCTCGGAGCCGCACCAGATGATGCGCGGTATGCCGATGCCGCCCTGCATCATTTTGTAGAATTTGCTCTCGATGTGAAGTTGCGGATGCTTTGTACGGATGCATTCTAATTTTATTGCCACCTAAAAATACACACAAAATGTCCTCATTAATATGGATTTGGACGAGTCGTTCCTGCAATAAATTCATCTGTCAGTTTAGAGTGGAATATCTGGGTTTATCCATATTTGGCAGATACCAGCATGAATGTTCAAGTCAATCAATATTATAGCCAATCGGAATTTATAAGGTAATTCGTATTGGGACGTACAGGACGCTAATGATGACGTCAAACTCGACTGATTCCAATTATCCAGAAGAAATCAGAGCAGAACATTTGGAATTGTTGAAAGACTTGAAAATTATTCTAATCCCGAACGCCAACCAATCGTTTAGGGTGCGTGACTCTCAAGATTCGAGCGATGAGAAACATAATCTGGTAAAACAATCTCCCTTCAAGCGAAGCAACACAATTTCGGCTCATCCCATAAGCCGAGGCACACATTTCCATGTGAGTTCACCACACAAAAATAGAAAGCGATTTTAAACATAAAACTGTTGCTGAATTAAATTACAATTGAAATTTACGAAATGTTTTAATGTTTAGTTAACATTTGGCTGGCAGATTTCGTCAGTCCTACCGATTTTCAGCGATCCCAGCAAGGACGGCGAGATGGAAAACAGTAAAACAGAACTAAATCATGTGTAAATCACTGGATGTGGGTGCATTAGTGCATTCGATTTAGCACATCCATGTGAATTTCCATGTTCCCACAAAATCGTTTGTAAGGCTTTGACGCGATTCCACCAATTACAATATTTATAAAGCTCGAACTGCATTAGTCATGCAGCATTGAAATGTGTTAAGATGGCCACCGCAGCGCCGTCACGACGCCCGCAGTCACGGCTGCAAATGAGCGCGCACGTGTTTTTTGAAATGTCGCGTGATTCACGGAAATTGTAAAGAAAAGTGACGTGCGATTAATTTAGCAGATTTGCCCGCCCGCTGCGTCCCAAAGGCCGATTAACCCGTCAAGTGCCCGATTACCCAAATGGACAGGCGACATGTTCGACGGCTGTGGGGTTGAATGAGCTCCACTATAATTAAAATATTGTTCAATTTGTTTGTAGCGTCCCTTCATGTTCGTTTCATCTACAATTGATGTACTTTCACTGGCTGCCACATAAATATTCATAAGGCACAACTCTGCGCATAACTCCGGCCAGCGAGAGTTCTGTAGGCTGGCGGCTGCATCTGTCTTGCGATTTTGCGCCGTTCCGACGCGCACTTCTGGTCATTATCGCTTATTGAATGGATATGCTAATTAAAATGGACAAAGAAGTTGATAGGTCATTGTAGATATGGTCTGTTGAATGTTGGACGGGCATTTGCATAAAACAATTCTGTTGCTAAACGTCAAAGTTTAATGTATTTTTATTCAATTGTAGCCAATCATTTAATTTTAATGTTTTCTCTGTCAAAAAAAATTAATGACTAACAATTCATAGCAACTTAAAACCATAATAAGACTTTTGAAACAAATTTCATAGTCCAATTGGTTGATTTGATGGGCTTCCAACTGGCTAATCATCTGACTGTAACATTTCAACATAAAAGATAAGCATAAATTCAGATCTAAAAATACAATTCTTTTGAATAAAAAAAACACGAGAAATGCTCTCTCTCATCGATTGATCGTAAGAATGCGGACATAATTATTCGATTCCAACTTCAGTCGCATCTTAACGGCTCGCCTAATATCTTTCAAATGGCTCAGTTGATCTGCTGCCAAGTTGAAGTTATCGTGCATGTTTCACATATGTATTCCCGTCATCACTTCTGGATGTGATATTAAACTAAGTTTAGTTTAACAAGGCACAAAGCTGTTTAACACTCGACTGCACTCATGTGCTGCCTGACTTCTCACAATATTTGCCTTTGTATATGGAATTTCTTGGATTACAAATCTTACAAATGTTTGTTTCACTTTGCCCACGCATTTATTATGAGTTTTATTTCACAATTGCCGCACAACATTTTCCTCATTACTGTGGATCGGTAATCAGCGTTTTGCTATGCGCCATGCATCCGAACCTGGCGAGCATTACAATTCCGTTGAGCTCGACGACGGAGACGCCAAACGACTCTATGGACGGATATTTCGGTGTAAATAAATTTAGACGTGTGTGGCTGCAGCGCGCGACTCACTCAACAATGTTGCTGGCGATTCAAGACGCTGTTTGTGCATTCAAGTTTACCTATTGCCACGTATTCCGTTTTGAGATTGATATGGACGCCTGGATTCGCTTGATAACTGCACTAATTGCAAGCGATTTGCATCAATGTCTTTGTTTTATGCAAATTTCAGTCGCTTTAGTTTTTCGGTATTAAAAAAAATTATAATTTTATGCTTTCTACTTTCAAGTACATAAAATTTTAATTATGCAAATTTACATATAAAATCCAGACTAATTGATTCACTTGAACAATAATTAACGAAATGAGTCCAGTGGAATTATCTTAAAGTGACAAATGTAATCTTTGAACAAATAAATAAGTTTCCTATTGGCTGGAATTGTTCAAATTCCTTTATGAAAAATGCTAAGAAAAACATCTTTACATTGTTGGCTGTCCTATTGAAATACTGAAACTTTCGCCACCCAACTATTTTTAAACCATTTCAATGATTTATCTGGCACAAAATAAACTTTGCCCAGTGAATAGCAAAAGTTGAAACTCTCTCTGCCACTTCAAACTCATCCAGCCAATGACCAAGTGCATTGCACCGTTCACAAACTCGATAAACATGTCTGGAGTAATGTTTACACATGAAAATGAATCTTATTCTTATGTGGGACAACTCTTAATTGTTACATTTAACAAGAACAGCAAAAAACAAACATCAAAGATTTAGCGGAAGTGCATTTTACAACCGGAAACATGAAAGAAAATCGATAAAACAATTTATTGCGTGCAAAAGGATTCGCGTCAATATTTATTCGCTAATGATCCCTCTTCACTGCTGGCCGTGATTCAGGTTTCCAGGTTAATGATATGCATCATCTGATTTTGCGCTACTCAACTTGTTTGTCAACATATTACTGGATCCGTTTGAACTTACGTAAATCAATAAATCAATCTTGTTCTTCTGGTAGATCTTGCCTATTCATTCGTGAAGAATGGAAGTAAAGGAGAAGCCCTAATGGAGAGGTAGTAAACAATCATAATGAATTCGTCCCGCTGGAATCACAGCAAATAAATTCACACAGTCAATGCCACTAAAAAGGATCAATTTTGCTGCCGTCAAAACAGCAGAGAATTATTATGTTTTTCTATCGCAAAAACTTGACTTGAAGGCCAAATCATTTGTTAATTATTTAAACAATTTAAAATGCGTGAATAATCCATTAAACACATGTGATAGCAATGGCAAACGTACACATGAGCGTGTTGCTCATAATCGTATGTGATTATGATAAAGTCATTAACAGCTCAGTGAAGTTTACTTATTCGGTAAACTGACAAATGGACAATAAAAACAAACGATGATAATCTGCATTTTTCGATGACTGGCTATCGTCCAATCGATACCCAGCCCACAAATCAGACGATTGATGTGAACAACGACACGAATATTTGAGGAAACTTCTTCTTTTTATTTTGCTTTGAATGGAAGATGTTTGTGTAAGTAGCAGCGTAAAAGCAATTTTGTAAGGACTAAGAAAGTGACTCACGTGTTGCGCTTGGCAAACTTAACGTGACTCTGCAGACGCTGTTAACAATTCAGAATCTTTAAAAAGAATGTTCGAATAACATTAGAAAACATTCTAAGAGAAACTATTTTGAGGATTCTTATTGTTGATGAAAAAACATTGAAAACTCTTTACCTATGAATTATATTTTCATAGAAATGCTTTGTAAAAGTAATTGAATTGAGTGGAAATGAAGTTCCAGATATATAAATGGACTGAAAACATAATTATCAAAGACGAGGGTAACACAAAACCAATTAAAATCTAAAAATCAATAATAAAAGTACCGTACTTCAATAACATTTGTGTGACTAATTAAAACGACGCTGCACCGAGACAAGACAAAGACGACGGAAAATTGAAAACAGAAGCTCGGCCGCAGCGTAGTAGCCGTTTGCAGACCATAACAATGATAGCAATAAACGTGGCTAATAAAAACAATGTAAAGTAGGTTGTTGAAATGAATCTTTGTCCAGCAGCAACTGGCAGCCACAAGAACCGCCGCACATTTCTAGAAAACGTGACACCAACGATTGCATATATTGAAACGGCGTACACGTATTGGATGCTCTGTCGTCAGCAGATGTGGACAGCAAAATGCCAATTTGCCGTGTGCGTCACCTACCCCTCTCCCACTTCCACTCCCCCCAACCCCTTACGCCGACGTCACGTTATCAGCGCGATAACATTGGCAATAAATAAATTTGACACTGGCCAGGCGGTGAACAAAAAAAAAAACAGAAAAGCTGATGAAAGAAGGAGCAATTCGCATGCACCGACTGGAGTGGCAGCTGTGTACAAATTGACGCCTAATTAAGTGGCAGTTACCTCTTCTCCTGTGTTAATTGTTGTGCCCAAATAGATGTCGCCGAACGAGCCGGAGCCGATTTTGCGGCCAAGGCGATATTTGTTGCCGACACGAAGCTCCATGTTGTGCTGTTGGCTACCACAATGTCGTCCGCTGGATGTGTGTGTGGCTCAGATGTTGGTAGTTGGTAGCGTCTGTACGCCCAAATGAGTCGCCCTCTCCCTCCGTGTGTGTGTCTAGCTGCAATTGATATTGTGCAAGGTCGCTGGGCTGCTGTATGGATGCTGTTCGCGTCAAAACTGCAGATGATTGCGAGGAAAAGCAGTGGCTCTATCTTGACGTTTGTGCGCGCTGTTATGACTTTTATGAACTCATTTTTTCCGTTTTTCTACTCTTACTTTTCCACTTCACTGATTTTCACTTTTTACTTTTTGTTTTCATATCACAAATTTTATTAAATTTTATTTAATTTCAGCTGAATCAGCAGACGAAAAAAACAACTTGTTCGCAATGATTAGGGTGATGTTGTGGGAGAATTGAGGTTATGCGTAAAGCGCTGGTTTCTGTGTGGTGGCAAAAAAAAAAGTGACTGAACCCAAATTGTTTTGGATTTTCTGACGTTGCAGCACAAGACTAGTCCGCACACAAATTGAAAACTTTGCTAATTCAACGAATAAGGTCAATTCGGGTACTCAAAGGATGCAAAATTCCACTGATCCCTTCTTTGTTTAGTAGTCGACTCTTGCGATTGCGTACATTTGTGCAAGCGTATGGGTGTGGATGTGGGTGTGTGTGTGTGTGTGTGTTCCGTTGATCGTTAACTTTAATTTTGTTGAATTTTCACGGAATTTTCTTTGAATATGCCGTTTTTGTTTTATTGTAACCTTTAGCCAGCCACTTAATTAAACCATTCAAGCAAACAGAACTGGTTAATTTGATTGCTCACACGACACAGTTGACACCCAGCAACACAACACTCAACTCCAAATGGTGGCCCTTTGTTTGTTGGCTAGCACTCCGTTGTCTAAAATGAAAATTCAAGGAAGAGAAATATTTATTATTCATCTGGAAAATTGATCGGTGGCGTCAGAGTGGCCAGCATGAGAAAGTGTTGCATCTTTGCGAGTGATATAATCGATTTGGGAAAACGTATTGTATTGCACAAAGGTGTCTACAGCGATACTTGATCAAATTATAAAATTCTCCCTTTCTCGTTTCTCTTCTTTGCGTAATTACCGTGGGTTTTCTGATGCATTTTCACCAAGAGTCTGACGTTTTGTGTGGCACTTTTCTATTGCACTGATCTTAAACAACCTTCCTGTTGGATTTTTCCGACGAATTTAGCTTGTTTGGGCAAACGATGTGATAATTTTAAAGAGCTAAATTCACTTCAAAACTTCATAATGCGTTCGCCATATTTATTTTATTAAGAGATTGGTTAAGATGGAGCTGTCACTTTGCAATCCAAATCGTGGAAATGATTTATATATTCTTTGGCGTATTCACCACAGCGTGGACAGTTTGGTGAATTTTATGAATATCTTGTATGGGAATGTCAACTATATTTAAGGAAAACTAATTTGAATCCAAACCAAAATTATTGCAGACTTCATTTAAGATTTTAAGAAAATAAATATCTGATAAAACAAAAATTAATTTAAATTTTTAATCATAATATTTATTTTTATAGGAAAAGTTGTGGTCAAATTGCAGTTGGCTGTTCTGTCAACAGGGTGTCAGAAAAAAAAATTCTTTATTTAATAAAAGCAGTTAATATTTTAATTTATTTTAATATATAAATACAATTTTTTATTTGTATATTCGTTTTGAAACAATGATTTCAAAGGAAAATTAAGGAAAAATTTTTATGCATTAATTAAATCCACATCAAAAAAATTTAGCTAAACACATTTTTTATTTAAATGTTTAATAATTTTGTAATTTTATTTTGTTTCATTGTTGTTAAGAAAAACCAACAAAAATATAAATAAAACAAGCATAAAAGTGTTGTGTAGTGTTGCGCATGTTCAACATAAAAGGTGCCCTGATAACATTGTGATTCGTGGAACTGCAAACGACTATTGTTCTTAGTAACAGCTGTAGTGTTTTTTGTTTAATTTGATATTAAACAATTCTTAGGTCCTAATTAATAAAATTTAAAGTTAACACAAAAACAATCCTGATAAAATCTCAAAGAAATAGTTAAATCATGAAACTTTTAAAAAGAAACTCATCATTCAATGAACTTGACCTGCACGCAGAAAAAATCAATACCTTCGCAATTGTACCTTCAAGATGGAACAGTGAATCCTCGTTGACTCGTAAAGATCTGCTGCTCCAAACCCATGATGTGTGTTTTAAATTACACGAAGAATATCAGCGCAAATGTACCAATTACCGGGGCCTCATTCTGGCCAATAACAGCACAATCAAATGGATGAAAGAAAGCGAGCAAAAGATCTGTCTTGAATTGGAAAAGGTATACAAACAACGCGCGCGATTTTATGCGGGCTCATTGTGCGACAATCCACTGATAAGGGACTTTAATGTTACAGGTGAGAAGAGACATATCCGTCGCCAACAAGGAGAAAGAACTGGCCGTCGTTCAATATGCGGTCGCTGAAAAGAATCTGATCGATGTGCGGAATCAGCGTAAAGACTTTGAGACGCGCAACGCAAAAATGAAGCGCGAAATCGAGCAGCTGAATCTCAAGATCAAGTCGCAAGTTCACGAAAATGACATGGTTCGTCGAATGGTTGACGATAAGTGTGCAGAGTTGCGAGGAGCGCAGCGGGAAATACAGCGCATGAAAACGGATGTGGTTGAATTGGAGACCAAAATGAAGTGGAATACGGTGAAGCTTAAGCAGGAAATCGGCTCCAGAATGGTTAGATGTCTTTATCATAATCCATTTTTGATAAATATAGTTTTTTTCTGAACTTTTTAGGAAGCTGAAAAGAAGGTTGTGGCGTTGCAAGATGAAAATAATAGGTTGAAGCAGAATCAGGCTGTTCTGGATGAAAATGCTGCGAGTCCAAAAATTACAGGTACAATTTCCTTCTTATGATTACCTGAAATAAGGTACTAACCTTTCATATTTAAGACAAGGCAATTGTTGAAATGGAAGCTAAGTTGATTCTCTACAAACACACGTCCGAGGAAAAGCAAAAACTGATAAGTAACCTTGAAGAACAAATAGAAAACCTTAAGGAAACAAATTTAAGACTCAATGGACTGCCTGAGCAACTTATGACGCTGCAACAACAACACAACGACCTACAGACCCAATATCAATCTAAAGATAACCAAATTCTTGAGTTAAATAGTCGAATTATTGAGCTAGAGTTCAAACTCCAAGAATTGGAAACTTCTCAGCAAGAACTAATTGAGTAAGAACAATATTATGACAATCTTAAGTAAAACCAATTAAATTCACCGTTTATTTCAGAGCTAACGCCAACGCCAAGAAAGAAATTGAAGATCTGCAGAATTTAAACATTGATATGGAGGACGTGCGAAAGGAAATTACACAACTGCACGAAGAGGATGAGCACATTCGCCAAATAAACAAGGACCTGGCGCAAAAAACTGTCGAAATGCAGAACGAGCTTGTCATGACACAGCACAAGTCGACTGCTATCATAACTGAGAATTCCAAGCTGAGATCCGACGTTCTTTCCTTGCAGGCGAAACTGACAGACAAACAATCTCAACTGGACCTTGAGAAAGCGATGCAAGACAATGAACGTCTGTCCGTTGCACGTGTCATCAGTGAAAAGGCCAAAGCGATTGACTTGCAGCGCGTCCAAATCGAAGAGCTTATGAATGACTTGGAAGCTGACAGAAAAAAGCATCAGAATGTCGTGAAGGAGTTGCATCGTGAAATCGTTTGCATGCGTCGAGAGAATGAACGGGCACCGTCTGAGGAGAAATTGTCAGGCACGTCATCTCCCGAACAGTCAAGTGCCACCAACTCTACTCCATCACCGCCAGATGATACCACGCTTCAGCTGTCGCACGAGGTATTGGTGCGACGAATTGTCAAGTTGCAGCAGGCACTAGCCCGGCAGACTGAGAAAATTGACTTTCTTGAGAATCACTCTGCTTCCTTGCTACTTGAAGTTCAGAAGAAGACCAAGTTTATTCAAATGTGCATGCTGAATAATGATTTTAAGCTTCCAACCAAAATGTCGATATCTTCCGTTGAAAAGTTGCTTAATGCCAGAGAGAAACACAAATCCTAGTGGGCAGAATGGAAATCAACAATCTTTAGACCCACCAAAAGTAATTCGACCTGTAAATAACCTGTAATTAATTAGAAGTACTAAAATTTACCAATTCCCCAAATCCCATTAATTAAAATATCAATCAGTTTGTGTGCCACTCAGGATTTAAAATAAAACAAGAAACGTATATCATGGAAATTGAAGCTTTAATGCATTTTTAGAAAATCCATCCCATAACCGTACAGACAAGCGATTAATGACGTCCCTTCTTTTTCTTCTGAAACTTCCGTTGTTGCTGTCGGGGTCCAGGCTGTGGCTCTGGAGCGCTGGGAGTGGCTGGTGAATTCTTTGACAAATTATATGTTTTGGACATATCACTGTAAGGAGAAAATAATAAATTAGCAAAATGGATACGGTCAAAACGGACAAGGTACTCACTATTGATCAGCTGCGCCAGACGCCATTCCCTGAGAGCCCTTGATAATCTCCTTAGTACGGCGGTCGCGCTTCTTACGGTAACCGGTGCGCTCATACTTGGGCAACCATCTCTCTGGATCTGGAGGAACATCCAAATTACAGTTGGTAGGCAATTTCGGTTTCCTCTTCTTCTGTCGTCGCTTCTGCTGTTTCGGTGTATTTTCTCCAGACGCACCAGGTGACTGGTCAGACTTGGCGGCAGTTTTCTTGACCGCCTTAGTGCCCATCATCCAGTTGGTTGTCTCAAGGGTGTTAATTTCGGCGGCATTTGTCAACGTGTCCAACATTGGCAACCGTTTACTAGACGCCTGCGCCTTGTTCGGATCAAACTGAGCATAGGCAATGACCAGTTGAGCCAAAATCTTTACATCGTTTGGATTGCGCTTCAGCAGCTCCTCCAAACTGCTGGCGGCCGTCTCAGCTTGACCTCCACGCAAGTGGAAATCAGCTGCCTGACGCCACATGTCAGTTAAATCACCGCCGCCTGCATTGCTCTTCTTGTACCAATCGACAGCATCCTTCAGCACCTGCGAGGCGCCCTGCTTATCATCGGAGCCAAGCATCAGCGAAACCAGTGCCGACACAACGCCTGGACGATATTTGAAGTCGCTACCGAGTGACTGCAAAGCTTCGATGGCGCCCGACTTGTTGCCATTTAACAGATGAACTTGGATCAGTGCAAATTTGTAGTCCAAAGAGTTGGCCGAGTTGGACTTGGAGTTTTTCTCCAACAGCTCAATGGCGTCCTTGTACTTTTTGTCTTTGATGTATTGATTGACCTTGATGAGTGACGCTGTCAACTCGAGGTCGGCATTTTGCTGGGACAGTTTGTTGCAAAGCGCATGACACTGGTCGCCCTGGTTGGCAAAGTATGTCAGCAGACAATTGTTGATGGCGATGATTTTCTTCTGGCGGGCATTCAACTTGTGCTCACACGCTTCGGCCATAGCTGAGCGCATCTTCTTCTTGGAGTCAAACACGTTTTGGCTCTTATTGATGACAACGATGTTGTTACTGGCAACAGCCGTTAAAGCGACGTCTTTAGGCTTGTTCTTTAACGCTTCCGAGTAAATGATGGAAGCATCCTTGACTTTGCCTTGCATTTGCTGGCAGTATCCCAATTGAACTCTGTGAGATAAGTACATTTGAAACATTCCAAATTGACAAAATATTGTTTAATTTTACCGTATTATGGCCACCTCATCCACGATGTCGTCTTCAGTAGCTCCATCCTCCTCCATGAACTCCCTGCAAAGTTTTTCAGATTGCCGCAACTTCTTTTCAGCTTCATGGTACTTGTGCTGACCAGCCAGGACACAAGAACTGTTGTAACTCAACTCATAAGTATCATCTCTCAAGTTACTGAGTTCTTTGGTCTAGAAAATATTCCAAATCTAGTCACACTTTTACATGGAGTAAATTTTAAATGTCTTACAGAACCCTCAGTGGCCAAGTTAGCAGCGACTGCACTCAAATTGGCTGCTCGTTCATCCTCGTAATCATCATCAGTATTCTTAATGATTTCACGGTATAAATCGAAGCAGTCCTCGAACTTCTCAAGTCGATACAAGATTTGAGCTTTCAACTCTTTCAATTTGGGTGGTAACGGATTGATGCCGCTCTCTTCAATGATCTTCAAAGCATCTCCTGGCAAATTGAGACGATACTTGCAGTAGGCTTTCTCAAAAACCACACCTTGCAGCTTCATGCGATCAATAAACTGAATGGCCTCCTGGAACTTGGACACCTGTATGAGGCAGACAAGTTTGCATGCCTTGGCCGTTTCATCGCTTCCGTCCAGCTCAATTACTTTAAAATAATGGAAATTGGGAAAATAATCGATCAGTCTTAATATGTGGAAGGTTATGTTGCATCCAATTAGTATTTACTTTTGTTAGTCGCCTTGAGGGCTTTATCAAAGTCCTCATTCTGACAGAATTTGTTCAGCTCCGTGTAGAGGGCCTTTAATTTGGCCTCGGAAGCGCCTTCCTTGGACATATTCTTCGTGGAATTTTTGTGCACAGATTTTAAGTGGTGATGTGGTACACCGTTCAAACTTTCTATGTAAATTATCAGTGGAAAGAAGAAAAAAATATGTCCGTGCTGGCCGATTTTCCTATATATATATATTTCTATTTGGAAAATGTAGCTTTTGGGCCAAGGAAAACTCACCTCAACTATTCACCACAGCTGTTTGTTGACAGTTTGACGTTTTGGCGCTTTTTGCGTGCGTAAATAAACGAACGTCCCTACTCCCGCTGCTTCATCATTTTTCGCGGCATATATGCATCCGTGCGCGCTTGTCGGTGGTCGGCGATATTGCCTATTTCACAATCAAAACAACACGAATCAATTAAAAGCGCCGATAAAGTTTGGCCAGAAAATTGGCAAGTGAATAGCTAAAAATCTGCAACCAGAAGTGAAATTTTGGAAAATGTCGTGGAATCCTCACCAAAATGATGATAACGACGGCGATGACCCTGCTAACGACACTGAAACCATCTTTCAAGGTCGAAATGCTTATCTGTTCTTGATGGATGGAAAACTCGCCAGTGACGAGGATGATTTCAAGGATGGATTACGGCTAATAATCAAATTCTTAAAGAGCAAAGTTATTACTAATAACAACTATTTGGTAAAACAACTCATCTTACATTTTAAGACAATTTTTTTACTTGTAAAACTTATAGGTTTCACTGATTATTTACAACACCAGAGACAGTCCACTGCCAAAACATTCCACTTGTGAGTTAGCCTTTAAGACGCCAGCCCACATGTCAGTTGTAGTTCAACTGGACTCCATGGCTAAAGAAATGGTTGACTGCCTCGTTAGTTTGCTGGAATGTACTGACTTTCCCACTGAATATGGCTTCATTGACACTGGCTGCCATCTTCTGGATGCCCTTTGGCTAAGTTGTCGCGTTCTTGCAAAAAGTCCTTTCAAATTGGCTCAACGAATCTTGTTTCACATCACGAATGACGATGAACCCTACAAATTGGGCAGTCAGGAAGCGAACAAAGTTTTCGTGCGCGCTCAGGATTTGAATGAGCTGGGAGTGGACTACAACCTGATTCAAATTCGCACAGATTTTCAGTACGAAAAATTCTTTACGAGCTTCATTTGTACGGTTAGGGATTTGGACGTAGACTCATTTGTGCCACAGTCGGCGGAAGCTGCCAAGGATGCCTTGCAGTATCGTGCTGATTATCGAAGACGATGTGAACGGTATCTAAGGATGACAATCGGCGAGGGACTTGATGTCGGCGTTGGAATTTATAGTTTTGCTCAGTACGATTAATTAAATTTTTCAGACTCAATAAATTGTAATGCTTTTTTTCCTTTAGTCCCATTAAGTTCCCCAAAAAAGTCAAATTGGATCATGCTTCTGGGAATATTGTAACGGGAAGATATAGTACCGTTGTTGCACATACCGACCCGGACACGATGGTTATGACTAATCAAAAAGTAACCATTGGCGAACTCAAGTGTGATTTCTCGATCTTTACAACAACTTAAATATTTCTAATCAAATTTGGGTTGCAGGAAATGTTGTGCTATGGGTGGTGAGGAGCTGATTTTTACAATTGAAGAAAAAAGCAAAATGCATGAGATCATGCCAGTTGAACTGAGGATCATCGGATTTAAAACACTGGATGGATTTGACTGGCGCGAATCGTATATAAGGAGCTGCAAGTTTATCTATCCCAGCAACAATTTCATAAAAAACTCCACCTCAATGTTTGCAGCGCTCTGGGAGAAGTGTGTACAAGGAAAAATTTATGCTTTGGGAATTTTGCAGCAACGACAAAACGGTGAGCCGAGGTGAGTAAAAGGATCGCATTTAGTGGTTTCTTAAAGTCCTTATGAACCCATTTCTTTAGATATGTCGGACTTATTCCTCAGTGCGAAAAACTCGACAAAAATACCAAAGCAATCGTACAATCTGATGGTTTTGTGTTGGTTTTCCTCAATTTTGCTGGTTAGATTCATCAGTATGCATTTAGTATTGTTATTTAACCAAAATAATTGCAGATGAGGTTCGCATAATAAAAAAGTTTGAGGAAGATGTTGATGTCGAAGTACCAGATGAAGCCATCGACACGTTTCGGAAGCTGGTGGATAAACTATCGTTTAAATACAATGTTGAGAACTTTGAATGTCCCAGCTTGGCTATGCTGCAGTCGAAAATTGAAGCGATGGCGTTTGATACGGAAGTGTCAGAACATGTCGACCATACGATGCCAAGCGCCGAGTCCCAAGACGATCATTTAGATGCAATGATTGAAAAGATTCATGACATAATAAAGTTGGATGCGATTACTGGCGAAAAGCGTGCGAATAGTGGTGAAGCAGGTCCCTCAAAGCGTGCCAAAAAGGATGCATTTACTCTGGAGGAGCGTATCCAGCACATTCGAGACGGCGGAACCGTAAGAAACCATTAGAAAATTTATAGAAATATAATTTTGTAACAAAACTATTGTTTCAGGGCGACAATGTGACTGTGGCCGAGCTGAGAGAATTCATCCGAACTGTAATGAAGTTTCCGATGAAATCCAGCGCTAAAAAATGCGATCTTCTTCAAATGATTCGCACCACCAAGTGAAAATGTTATTGAAAAGGTTTCCCACGCACAAAAGAAAAACAAAAATATATTTTACTTTAAAAAAATATTTATGGTATTTTCACTTTTTACAATTCTCTTCAATATTTACATATTATAACCTGAAACAATTGGCCACGAAGCTATGTCTCTAATCTGCCGACTTCCTAAACGTACGGCTTCCAATTGCTTCCGTCCTCTGGCAGTAGATTGTTGGTAATCAGCAGTGCAATATCAATAATCCACCAAATACCGAAACCGCCAAATGTCAGTAGCTTGCCGACAGCAGTGCCCGTCTGTCCCAGGCAAAAGCGGTCCATGCCAAGGAATCCCAGCAGGATGCTGTACAGCAATGTGGTAAGGAAGTAGTGGTCGGTGTATTTAATGCAGGGAAAGCCATCACGAAAGAAGGTGCGCGGCCCGTAGCACTCGATCTCCGGCACAACGGTACACTGGACTTTTGTGCGCTCCACATCCTCAAAGTAGACACCACCGAACTTTACACAGCCGTAACCCATTTCATCACGAGCCGTCTTATTGCCATGATGATCGATCGGATCTTTGCAGTCGATAAACTCCAGGGGCACAAACGAGCAGTTCACCAGTGGCCCCAGTGGGTCATGGTCAAGCGAAGGCGGTTCCAGTGGCTTTTTCTTCTCGGACGCTGATTGGGCTGATTGCGTGGTCTGCGCTAGTAATATCGTGGCTATTGTTATTATGTGTGCTGCAGGTAAGTGGAGAGGCATTGCACAATGATTCGATGTGTTGTTTTACATGTTTTTTAATGTGTGTTTATTGTCCTAACTGTAAATATGCAATTTTATCTACACACAAGACACAAAAATTGTAATTTACACAAATAATAAATTGAAAAGAATTGAATTAAAAGTATTATTTTGATTTTGCAATGATGATTTTGACGTATTGAATTTTTTTTAAATGTCAATTTTATTTGTAGATATATATATATTCTATAAACATTTGTTTTTTAAAAGTTGACAGAAATCTAGTACAATCTGAACCGTCAAATTTTGAGAAATTGACAAATTTGTTGACGCAAAAACAATAACACAAAATCTGCAGAACTCGTGCATTAAATCTTTAAAGAATTTATTGAAAGACTAATTTTAAGATTTTTCTACAATTAAGGTGTAAAATTCGTTGGCGTGAAGGATGGCGAACCCAGAGACCCAGCAAGTAATGTCACTGCCGCTCCCACCAGCGCAGTACGTCAACCTATATACCGATGAGAACATCAAGAAAGGACGAGTCCCAAAGCCGCCACCTCCCATACACGACACCTACTCAATGTTTGGCAGCTCTTTCAACAACGAGGAGATGATTCAATCGCTGGAGTCACAAGGCATCAAACGACTGATACCACTCCACTTCGACCGTCGAAAAGAGCTCAAGAAACTCAACCAATCGCTGTACGTCAACTTTCTGGATCTAGTCGACTTGTTGGTGCAATCGCCAGACAGCCCTAGGCGGGCAGAGAAAATCGAGGACATCAGCTTACTGTTTGTGCACATACATCATTTGCTGAACGAATTCCGGCCGCATCAGGCACGCGAGACTTTGCGCGTCATGATGGAGATGCAGAAGAGACAGCGCGTCGAAACAGCACAAAGGTACGACAATAATCAGACTTCTGGAAATGGGTTGTATTGAGAGAGTTTTATTGTTATAGATTCCAAAAGCATTTGGAGCGCGCCAGAGAGGTTATTAAGTCTGCTTTCAATGATCTGCCCGACCAAATGGAGTTGGACAATAAGTTTATGCTGCGTTCTGAGGCCACAGAATCAGACAGTCAGTGGGGCTCCAGGGACAGCAACAGTGACCTCTGCCATCCCATGGATCGGCTTATGTGTACCATTGTCGATAATATGTAGACTTTAGTGTATCTATTTCATTTAAGAATATACTATTTACTTTTGGTAACTCATGTCTTTTATTTGACATGGCCTTTGGGGTTTGTTTGCGTGTGATTGGAGTTCATTAGCATTGACCTCGTCCAATTTATATGCTCTTTGATTATGGCCATCACCAATTTGTGTATGCTGGAATTTCATGCGTCGCAGCTTTCGTGAGTGTCGCATAATTCGCTCATAAGCTGAGAACACCAGAGAGGAGCGAGTATATCTTTGTATTTTGGTAGCATGATTGAAGACAGCAATGCGCAGCATCCCTTAAAACAGCGAGCGAATTGAGATGGAATATTTGAAGGACAAACATTCGGAAATTTATGTTGGAACGTCGCTGTTGTGACTTGTGCAAATCGCTTCAACCTGTAGGTCGGGGGAGAATTAAAGTTCAAGTTTATCTTTAGCCTATGGGCGTTTTTGTGACAAGTTTGTGAAAGTGAGGTGTTGATCCCAATGTAAACTGTCGACGTGACAGGTCTTTTGTGATTTTAGTCGTGTTTACAATCCTTATTGTTTAAGGGAAGAAAGTTACAAGGCCGGAGGAAGAAACTTAAATGTGTAAAGTGTCAAATGAGTGACACGAATGCTGGAAAGAAAACGGCTTCTATAATTATGCCGTAACTTAATTTTGTGACCATAATTCTTCTCCACAATCTAGCCAGTTCCCATCCAGACATGTCACGCTTCAACAACACTCTTAATTGCCAAATTGTCCAACAATTTCATAAAATATTAAGTGAAGGCACAAACGCTGATTTGATTCACTACCTCCAGACTACTATACTCTCACAAGATTCATTGACTGTGAATTACTTGAATGCATCTGGACGACATCTGTACCCTAAGTATTTTCTCACCAGTATTTTATGTTTCCAAACAAAACTAAAAACTCTTGATTCTTGAAAGAAATCTGACCAATGAGCTGATGAACGAATGTTTCCTGGCGACACCAACCTACGACTTGACATGGGAGCAGAAGACAGCATGGGCACTCATTTTCGGGATTATGCTGGTCCTGGCCGTCGTTGGCAATTGTTTCGTCATTTGGATTGTTGCAGGTAATAAAAATATCATCCAAACAATTGGTTCCTGTTTTTGATGTCTCATCTTTAGTGTATCGCAAAATGAGGACAATTACCAACTTCTTCCTTCTCAATTTGAGTGTGGCTGATCTGATGATGTCATCATTAAATTGCATCTTCAATTTTGTGTTTATGCTCAATTCGGATTGGCCATTCGGAAGGATTTACTGCAAAGTGAATAATTTTGTTGCCAATTTGACAGTCGCCACTTCGGTTTTTACGCTGGTGGCAATCTCCATAGATCGGTAAGTTTTAACTCCTTTTTGTTGCAATATTAAGATTAGAAAACATTTAAGAGATTTCCATTGTCCTGCTGTAATATTTGGTATCAGACTCTCTTCTTGCTCACTATTAATTGGATTTTCAATTGACAGTCAAGAATGTCTTTGTTTTATTAAATTGTCATTCAAGCATATAGTTTCATTAATAAGAATCTTGCGCGAATAACAAAAGATGCTAAAGATCAACCCAAAAGTCACAGACCATTAATAGAACAGATTGATTAAAATTTGATTTGCGCAGAAATCCAGCAATTAATTGACAATGTTTAATTAAATTTTCATAATTTATCATCCCCCTAATTTTGTGACTAAATGGATGTTAATTTCGTTGGAGGGCTTCAATGGTACATAAGTCGTAAAAATGCAAAGTATATAGGAAAGAAAAGTTCATGGCCCATTTCGTGTACATAAATACTTTATTCATTAGGGTTTTACATACAGTAGCGTCAAAATGTTTTTTACCATGTTGAATTTTCGTTTGGTATTTTTAATCACGCTTAATTATTTATTAATCCAATTTATTTTTAGTTCTTTGTTATTGATTTTTGTATTTTGTCTTTGCCAAAAATAATTATTTAAAAGATAAGTGCGCAGAAACGTCCTCCTGCCACTGTACATCAGTCAATGGTCTGATGCTACTCAACGTTTAGAATATTGAATGGATTTTATTTTGGCTACGCTCTTTTTGGCTATGGATTCATGTGGTTTATGGATTTCTCTGTACATAATATTTATGTAAAATCATTAATCAATCAATTGTTATATTGTTAAAAACAAAATTGATTTGGAAATTGCTAAATTTCAATTTAATAAAACACAATTTTGGTGGGATTTTTCAAGATACATTGCCATCGTTCATCCCTTACGACAACGACCCTCTCGTAAAAAGGCTCGAATATTTATCGTCATCATTTGGATTCTAAGTGGTCTGCTCTCGTCACCATGTCTGCTGTTTTCAGCGATTACAACGAAAAAGTAAAGAAAAACTGCAGAACGTCTCAAGAAATTTTGGTTTTAATTGTGTTTTTTTTTAATTCTGAAGTTACTATAATGAGACCAGAACGGTTTGCGTTATGATATGGCCTGATGGAAGATACCCCACCTCCAAAAATGAATATCTGTAAGTAAATTCCCGATCCGCATCAAAGTGGTGACTCAACCGAGTCCTTTTTACAGGTACAACATTATATTTCTGACGCTTACTTATGGCCTGCCAATGTGCATTATCGTCGGGTGCTACGCTGGAATGGGCCACGTCCTGTGGGGCAGCCAATCGATAGGTGAGCAAACGTTGCGCCAACGGGAGTCGGTCAAGTCCAAGAAGAAGGTGGTGCGAATGTTTATTGTGATTGTAACCACGTTCACCATCTGCTGGCTGCCGTACCAGAGTTTCTTCATCTACACCTACCACCACAGCAGAGTAGCGTCCTCCAAGTACATTCAGCACATCTACCTGGCATTCTACTGGCTGGCCATGTCGAATGCGATGATCAATCCACTCATCTACTACTGGATGAATCGGAGGTTTAAGTTGAACCAAATGCCTGCAAGCCGATCTTATGAGAATGTTTTCGATGTGCTCTTTGTTTCGCCCCTACAGATTTCGCTACTACTTCCAGAAGATCGCACTCTGCGGATGCTTTCAGTGCTTTGACACAGTCAAGACGACGTCCACAATCACCGGAGGTAACAAGCCACGAAACAATACGCCAGCCATTCCGTTGCACCACTTTTTGAATCCCGAATCGGTGCTGACGGCTGACCTGAAACACATGCAACAGTCGTAGGATGGACACATGTGCATTGACCAATTATGGAGCTGAAGAAATGCCATTTATACGGCAACTTACTAACTTTTAACTGTAAATACTTGACTACACAATTTTAATTAGTCGTAGGAACAATTTTAAAGAGTTATTTTATTCAAGTAAATGTGCTTCTATTAAGAAAACTAGAATTGAAGTCAAAAGATTTGGGTTCTTTCTGAATATTTTGAATAATGCGCCTATTTTAAATTTAGTACAAATGCTATTTTGACAGTTTCATCTGAGCCGACTCGCTTGGAATAGAATGGAAGTGTTTCCACAAATTCCAGTTTCCCCTTTCACAGCCCACATCAAATGCCATTGCCATCTCGAGCTTGAACAGATAATTAAAGATTGGTTCGACACTTCGACGTACATATATTTCCTGCGGTGTCCAAACGTGGTTGATTCTAAGACTGACATGAGTTCTTCCTTTTCAGGTGCTCCACTAGCAAAACAATTTCAAAAAACGTGATTATGGTTTTTAGAATAGGAAGAAAACCTTTGGCATCAATGAAAACATTGAGTTCTGCCAGTTGGAAAGTTTTCTACACAAAATCCTTAAACAATTCTTATCCTCTGTTGCTATTTTTTGTGCTCCGACTTACTTAATTGAGTAGGACGCCCGATTTGCAACAGAAAGATTAAATGCAATTACAGAAAATCTCGTAATTAATGCAAAAACTTTATCACGGTGCATTAAATCCATCTTTTTTCTGACAATCTTAAGAATTTAGGATTCTAGAATTACTGAAATATTTTTACATTTTAGACCATAACTAGGAGTCTGGATTCATCTGGGAAAAAATCTTTAGTAAAATATAATTGAACACTTAGAATTTTTCCATAAATATGAACAAGCCGATTGTACCCAAAACGAGATTGTTCACGTGGCCGTAGCCCGTATTAGGGATTTTTCGAAGTGATTTTTGGTATCTATTCCTTTGACTCTTTAACAATTGCTAAGTCTAGGAATGTATGGAATTCCCAATATTTATTTGTCCTTATTCTCTAAAAAAAATCATTTACAAAATGGGACCTATAAAGTTGGGTTATGTTTTGAGCTATGGGTAATGAAAGTAACTTATTAGGAAAGATCTTAGGAGAATTTAGATCTGCAAAGCTTGCTACATATTAGGTCAGATTTAAAAGATGAACATTTAGAAATATCAGCCAATAGATGAACAGTTGTCTTGACTGATACAGAAACCCTTCAATATTCGCAGTTGAATCTAGACTCAATCTTCCAAATTCAATACGATTTAATATTAAATCTGGGGTTTTCTGGAAATCTTAAAAAAAAACTTACCCTTCAATGCTAGTTCTTTTTAATTAACTAATTATTATTGAATGAAAGAAAGCAAATTCTTTAATATAACCTTTATAGATTCTGTTTATCTGTAAGGATTGTGTGTCAAGGTTCGAGGAAAATGGTTCTCCCAAAATTTCGAATGTTTACATTTAGAGGCACGAAATTAGTGAAATTTCATCTGTCTTTTCTTTTCAACTACAATTAGATTCATAATTAACAAAACAGCTAAGATTACTTTATTTTGCACAAAGACATTCCTCTGTTCATCTTAAAGATTACCCCACTTGCTTCTCAAACACAATCAGGGACAAAAGGCAGACAACAGAATCCAGATGGTGTATATTGCGGAATTTCTTGTGGAAGTTCAGACATGTGAGTTGCATTGCGCATCTCAGAAATGGACAAATTCTTTTCAAAAATTGGAAATTTCATTAAGAATCAATAAGATTGGTTTCAGCAATCTTGTATTCCACAACAACTGCCATTTCGGCAATCATTAAAAACACCATCCTTCTCGAATTTTTGTATTTTATTGTTTTAGAAAAAAACCCACATCGTCACATCAATTGAAGCCGTCGGCCGTTTAGTTGCCTTGGGCAGCCGCTTGTGTCTCGGGCAGGTTGCGGATGATGTCCGAATCTCCAGGATCGGTGATCGACAGTGTGCACACACGGAAATATTTACCGCAGGCTGTGCCCAAATCGATGTTGGTACCGCTGTAGTGGTGGACGCCGGTCTTGGCCAACATGGCGTAGTACTCAATCTCGGACTTCCTACAATGGAAACACCAAACAACATTAAACACTGTTTTGAGGTTATGTTCACTTAAAGCACATGCACATTTTCGAGAGATCGAAGCGATTTTTGCGATTCGACCAGTAAAAGCGGCGGCGCAACAAATTCTTACCTTAGGGGTGGTGTGTTGTTGGCGATGATGATCAACTTGGCTTTGCCATGACGCAGAGTCTTGAGCGTTTGCTTGTAGCCCAGGCAGAATTTGCCTGATTTCATAACAAGCGCCAAACGGGCGTTGGTGGAGTCCAAAGTCTTTTTCTGTAAACATTAATAAGTTTGTTTAGTTATTGCACAAATTATTTCACAAGTTTTGATGCATTAAATTCGATTTATCGGAACTTTTATTCACCTGCTTCTTTGGGGCGACCATTTTGACCAGAGAGAAATTTCTGAAAGAACGATTTTAGGTTAATTCTCCACGTTTATGATTTGACGGCAGTGAAAATGGAAGCGAGGGGGAATTTATTCCAATAATTCCAATAGTTTTTATATAATTCTGCTAGAATTGGTAAAATATATGTATATCTAGAATGTCAAATGAATCATTTTCATTACAAAACCGGTTCTGTGGAACATGTTTGCTTAAGAAAATTGTGTTGTTTGAAATTCAAGGAAATTCTCATAAAAAGGTAATAAAATTTATTTATAATTAAAAGCGGATAAAATGCAATTTCTGAAAACATGAATCGATCATACATAATAAATCATAACTGTAAAAATGCTACGGGGTTGTTCATTCTCATGGTTTTCATTGGAGAAGTCAACACGGGAAAGCGATTTTCATTACTCGAAAGAGTAGAAATTAATTTATCTGCGTTTTCTGGAACTTTGGCCATAGGAAGGACCAGGTTCCCAAATGTTACAGAATATCTTCAAATTGATCAATCTTGCAAGTCTTTTTTCAATAATCTATTGAGTAGATAATGAAGAAAAGAACTTATTATCAGGAATTAGTGATTTTTCTTAACAAAAACTGATTTGAATACTTTAAATTCCACACATGTGGACTCAAATTTAAAATGGTTGATGAAATAATATTTAAACTAACCAAGATGCGAACTGATTAGTCGGACGAGTTCTTTTGGAATGGGAGAGAAGTTTGGCTCATACTTGTTGAGTAGAGTAAATTATTGTTCCATAAGTTCGTTTCTGGTCTTACTTCAACAAATTCCAGTACATTTTGCATTTGTTTAAACAAATTGGTTATAGCAGAAGAAACGTTTCGACCATAATTGGCGGGATTTTCAAATTATTTATTTAACTCAATCAAAATATCTAAATAAAAAAAATTTGTATAAATTAAACAATTTAAAATATATACATATTAATATAATTTGAAAATATTTAAAAATATTTACAAATAAAAAAGTCCAAAGTTCAAAGTCTTAAGTTCCATTGGCATTCGACGTCTTTTCAATGGCGACAACTCTTGAGATGCAATTTAAGTGCCGGCATAGTCTTAGCAGGCTCATTGCATCTGTTGCACTTTAGAGGAGTGTCCATCAATCGTTTGACGACACCTTCAGGCAGTTTATCGATACGTCCCTTCAAACTTAATTGATTCCTTACATCTGCAACAAATTAAAATTCCTCATTCTTAAGCTTGAGATTGATCTTGGTTCATTTACCCTCAGTCGATAGGAAAAAGTCGGTATTAAAAGAATTCCAGTGTTTTTTAGTTTTTAAACACTCTGAGTCAAAATCCTTGGAGATAAGATGCAAGTGAAGTCTGTGCATTGACGGAGCGGCATGGTAACCCATTTTGAAGTTGTCTCGATCCAGTCGCAGCACTTCAATAACATTTGTCGCCATCAGCTCCAATTCATCCAATAGATCGACGTCATTCTCTGTCAACTAACAAAATGTTATTAAAATGCACAAAAATTAAATGAATTGAAAGTTACACTGAAGATGTTGGCCACTTCTCTCCACGGAAGCACAAGAAAGTGATGCCTCGCCTTTGGGAATTTGTCACGTATCGCCACAGAAATATCACTCGATATTACTTGATTGTCAATGCATTTCATTGCACTAACAAGGCCAAGAGACCATTTTCCGGCGCTCATTTTCACTTAAGTCTAGATTAAAATAAATTTTTGTAAACAAAGAATTTGAGGTTATGTTCATCTCGATATAACATCTTGACAGCAGCACGATCGCTCTGAAGAATTCGATGGCATGACTCCCTTTAGTGTTTCTGTAGAAAAGTCTTCAATACTCTGAAAACCATACAAAGTAAATTGGCCTTGAATAAATGATCAACCAATGCCGGCCACCCGGCAATGATTGTTACATGGAGTGGCGCACCCGATTCGTCGAGACGGTAGTCATTCAATGGCAGCAGAGCGCGAACCAGCATTAGCAGTCATCACGGGAAATGTCATCAGAGTGCGCCTTGAAATGAACTAACTCAGAAAAAATTAGCCACTTCGGGCAGAAAGTTGTGAAAATCGTCGGGAAACTATTCGCGTTCAAATAATTAGTGTTTTTATGGTGGAATGGTGTTAAATTGATAAAGCCAACCACCGCAATTTGGCTGAAGTGTGTCCCCCGCCGTGTGAAGACAATCCGCGATCGAAATTCGTGGCGTGCGTGTGTAGTGGCGGCGACGAACAATTGCCAGCGCAGCCCTCCAGAGTTCAGTTTTTGTGCAAAGGCTGTGGCTACTGTGGTGTGGCTGATAAGTGCGTGTGTTGTGTGCGTCTTCGCATTATTGCATTTGTTCGGCCAAGTGAACTAAGTTATTGATCTTATAAAAAATAAGTCACACACGCAAAATTGCAGCAAGAAGGAAAAGTGTGTTGTCTGGCGAAAAGCGAAAATTTTCGCAGCCAAAAAAAAAACAAAATCGCAGTGAGCGAGAAGGCAAGAGGGAAAATTTCTGAAGTGTCAATGTGAGTCCGCCGCATCGCTTGAATCCGGCTGTCAATTTTTGTACCTGCGAGTTGCGACAAGCTGAAGACGACCTCTGCACTTATTGGGCCGTGTTGCGTCTGTGTGGATGCGTTTGTTGTGCTGTTTTTGCCGCGCGACTCCTCCAAACCATTTAATTTGCACGCTCGCCATTCGCAATTTGGATTAATTATGCAACTGGAACTAGTGATGTACGTATATTCCTCATGGCTGAGTTCTGTATTTAACATTTGTTGGGTGTCGTGTGTGACCTACACGCCGCTTTTCCGCCTAATTATCGGCTCAGTCATTAATTTAAGTGGGTAACTGTGTAATTACTATCTCAGGCGATCTCCTCGTCGAGGTTCTATGGCTGTTTAGCGAGCTTCTTATATATCAAGAGAAAGTTTTTTAAGGCAACATTGCATTTTATTATGTACTGCCAATCTTTTAAAACATAAAATATTTTTAAATTTTTTAATTATTTGCGAATACTTTTGACATAAGCTCATAATTATTAATTGATAAATACTTATCTGTTTGTAATCGAACATTCAAATTGATTTGTGTTATTTAATTTAATATCGTATTGTTTTTTATGATGGTTTTTCCTATATTTTGACACTTGAATTTATTTTTGCTGTGAAATAAATAAGAGGAGACATAAAAATATAAGGTATCCAAGAATAGTTTTTCCGCCGTGAATTCCATGACCGGAATTGTCCATGCAATAAGAAATTTTTTTTTCCCTCATGAACTAAATATGTACTAGCATTTACCAAATAAACTAATGATTTTCTAACATTTTTGCTTAATTGAACAAACATTTAGGAAAAAAGAAAAAAAAATTAAATTAGTAAAATAATTAGGTCAAATGATGACAAACAAATTTCTGTTGAGTGACACTTCAGTACATTTTTGCTTTCTCAAAGGAGAAGATATTTATTGCAGAATAGCCAAAAATTGTCTATAATTCATAAAACAAAACCGCAAAACTTTGACGTGACTTTGATGAAATTATGACATTTTCTTGTTTATGGACGAAATTTATCTCAACAACTCTTGCATTAGTTCGCTCCTTGGGGTGTTGACGACTTTTACGGTTTACCCATATGACAAGAGTCCATAAAACACCTTTCGGGCTTTGGTTCGTCGATCGAGGTCCATTCCGCCTGGTTTAGATGGAACCTGTAAAAGCTTTTATAGATATTCATTCATTTGAACGTAATTTCTGCATCAGAACTTTGCAGGCACGTACCTGGACGATGAAACGTGCTCGTCCTCACTTCACGCCATTTCACAGCTATTTCTCACTTTCAATGCGCGTTAATTAATATTGCTCGCTATGAAATGCATACAGATCCTACTGGCAGGTAGCTGAATTCTACCTGTGAGCTGTTTTAATTAGCCGATAATAATTAATTTACAACCTCCTGCCATAATAATTTTGCATCGCACTTTTCGAATGTGGGTTAAAATTGATAAGAAATTTTTAATTACAATTCACTTAGGGGCAACATTCTAATTGCCTCAACCGCAAGTAATTGAATAATAATTGTAAACAGCGAAAATTGTTGATAAACGAAACGCATTATGCGCTAGTTTGGCGATGTCGTCGCGACGCGATAAAGTTCAACAGCTTTGCGCCGCCTCCTTTGTGTTCGGGAGCTTTCATTTGCCAAATTTACAGAGAAGAAAAAAAAAAACACTGCAACGAAACGTCTCAGCATGGTAACTTCTTGAAACATTTTCTAACGGCACTCGATCAGAATTTTTTTTTTGCAAATTTAAAGAAAATTGATATTCGCGCAGAGAATCAATGGTTCCAACAAAATGTAAATTGTAATTATGAAGCGGCGCAGTCAAGTGGCTTGATAGAGATTTAAGATTGAAGATTTAATTATGCGGCGCTCGCGAGTTGCAGAAGACGGTTATAGAAACCTATGCGAAGGCCATTTGCCAATAAAATCATTTGCACTTGCCAACGGGAAACATGTAGCGCATATTATGTACAGCCACATCTATGCTGGCGTTATGTGTAGCGGTTTCTCCGATTGGATGTTATGCGTTCACAGCTGTTACAGTAAATTGTCTGTTCGAATCGGATGCGCTGCTTTGGTCTGCAACTTGGTAACAATTTTTTGTCCATTCATGAATTTTTGGCATAAATGAAATAATTAAAATCTGTCAACTATGACATCAGTCAGACCAGTCAACATTTACTAATTAGAGATGATGTAAAACCAGTTTTTTGACAGCTATTATTTTAATTTGAGCGCGTAAATAAAGTAGTGAAATGTCAACACCTGCGAGACCAAGAGTGGCTCATAACTTTAGTAATTCTAAGATGTGTCCATAAAAACTCTTAGATGATAATCCCGTTTATAATATTTAGCTAAGTTGGCTCGTTAAAATGTTGATCTGGAAATGATGCGCGAAAAACCGTTTCAACAGCAAACTAATTAACTTTAATCCGATATTAATAAGTGGACTTAAGCTGGTTGCAACTGAAAACAGTTCAATGCCATAATTAGAGTTGAAAATCGCCGGATTAACCGCATGATTCACTGACTAGTTCCACGCGTCATCGATGATCCGGCGGTGGCAAATCAAACAACCGGCTGCAACAGGTTGATTAATCGATCGGCAGCGTTTTCAGGCGGCCTGGCGCACTCGCCAGTCCTGTCATGTCCACACTCTCCGGCATGGCAGTCGCTGCTGTTGATAGCAGCTTTGTGTGATTACAAGGCTGCACGTTTGTGATATGATAAGAACTTGATGAGTACGCTCGACGTTTGTCAGCAGATATACTCTGATTATCTTAAATTGTGTCAATACAAAGGCTGTATTTTCGACACAGTTTGACGTAATTACAAGTTACCGTAATAATGGACTTTTCAGGCACTTGTGATATCACAAATGTCACCGCTTCTGCCGTCTCCTCCGCCTTATCTGGCGACGAATTAATGTACTTATTGCACGTTCCAGTGTCGGAACAGCAGGCGCTCTTTCCCAGCGAACTTCAACGTTCTACCACATGAAAATAGTTGCAGCTAAATTTGTTTCAGTGCGGGAGAAATTTCTAAATTCATTGAGGACGACGTCTGTTTGAGCTCATATGATATTTAAATTTCAAATATTTCCACTTAAGTTCGCTGATTTACACACGTCTAATCTGGCTCGGCTAGGTGTTCGTCGCATTGAAAATCTACATAACCATTTGTTCGCGTAGAAATGTACTTACATGAGGATAAATGGGAGGTCGCATGTCAGGTTATTTCTATATACTCGATTGCAACTTCAGTGCAGCAAAGCTATGCTCTGCAGTTTCACTGCATTTTAATTGATTTGTGGATACAGCTTTAGTTTATGGATTTTACAGTTAAATGTAGATTTGTTGAATTTACAGAAACGATTGAACGAAATTACAGGGCGGCCAAACCGTTTTTTTTTAAATATTTGATTGAAATCGTAACAAATTTGTAAACAATTGTAATTTGAACGGTTTAGTAGAACAAAAAAAAGGAAATAATTTTTTTTTGCCAGGCGGAAATGATTCAATTCACTAAACAATAAACATTCTTTTGTTAATTGTTGTAGTCATTATTCATTGTGTACAAACTTATTTTTATTTTTAATATTTGATGAGGATTAGTGACGATTAAGAGTGATTAAAATACATTTTTCACACGTTTCAAGAAATGTGGCAAATTTGAATTAAACAAATTTGCATATAAAACTTAAAAGCCACTAATTCACTAAATAACATCAATATTTAAAAAATCATGTTTTTCTCGACCTACAGAATGTGTGTGCACCCTGTACTTTCAAAAAATATTTTTTTTTTAATTAACAACTATTATTTCCCGCTAATAATTTTATTTTATTGTACCAAATTTTTACAGTTTTTGGCGATTTTAAGTTAAAAGAAATGATCAACTGGCACGACGGTTAATTATAATTGAGGAAATAAGAAAAAAGTTCTTCAATCAATAAGAAAAGAAACAAATTTGAAAAATCGGCGAGTCAAAAAAATCAAGAAAACCATGAGTCAATACAATAAGGATACAGGTATTTAAATAAACTGGTATTTTTTGACAATAAAATTTCACAACATTTTAAGTTAAACCAGTTTAAATATGGTTTTTAAACAATCAATTGATGAATCTGAAATAATTATCTCGAACATATCTCAAAAACAATAAACGTTTTTTGCATGAAATCTAGTTCAACAACTAGATTTGTGTGCAGTTAAGCTGAACTAGTTGAGTGGACAATGAATGTAAAAGCAGTATTGGATTTTTCAATTCAATAGAAGAAAGAATTAAATGATTTCTCCTCTGACGTATTTTTGACGTTTACAAATATTTTCATTTCGTTCTAAAAACAGCACAATTGGACTTTCTTTGTTTTGTATTTATTAAGGAAGCCGTATATTGGCTGATTGGCTTAATCGATTCAATTTCTTCACCCTTTGTGATGGCGAAATCGACTCAATTAGTTTAAAAGTTCATATGGCAAGTCATATGTGGACACGTAAGGCGATTAGCTGCCAAAAAAAAAAACAAGGGTGGAGATTCGTGATTCACTGCTTGGGTATTTCTAATCGTTCATTGTGTTTCAATTGATAAATAATAGATTTCCGATGTTAGTCATATTCTTTACTTGGAATTTTCTGTCCTTGTTTTTGTTGTCTATTTCCCACGCAGAAAAACTGACGATGAATGCATTTTCTTTAAAGAAAATAAATCTTCGAACGGAAGCGATTCGCTTCAGTATATTTAATTGATTATGCCGAGTCATTCAAGAAAAACTGTCAGTAATTTAAAAGTAAATAAAGTGTCTTTAAGAAACTGTTCTTAGTGGCAGCTTTTCTCATTGAAAATTTGTTTATTACTTACAATTAAAGATACAAAATTTATGATATGGAAGTCATGTGACATCTAATCTTAAAGTGTTTTCTTTTCTAACAAACAAATTTTGATAATAAATTGGCATTGACACGAATATCGAGCGTTTGGCATCTTGAAGACTCAAAAAACAAATAGCAGAGACCGCGACATAAGACGGTCTCACCGCGAAATGTTATCGATGGAATTCTCAATCGTGTAATCAATTTGTTACAATTTAATTTTCTTATTCTTAAACGTTTCTTTACATGCGCCAAACGCCGACATGTTCGTTACACTTAGTGCGTGACAATGGCCGAAACACTATTTGGCTATTGATCGACTGAAGGCTGAGTGGATGATCTAATTGCCTGATAAATTGGCCAACAGTCTATACCAGAAATGAAGAAGAAGATGTGGAGCGTGTGCTTTGGACGGAGACGGATTGGATGAATAACTCTTTAACCTTGTTTCACGTCTTAACTAGGTGGAAGTGGCCTATTTCTGTGTGGGACTTTCAGTTTCGGAATCGTCTTCTGCCTCTTCACTGTAACGAAAAGGGCGTATAAAGTTTAAATGACAGCTTTTCTTAAAGACATTCACATCATTTACATAATTAAAATGAATCCTAAGGGATCTCTTAATCAATTAAATGTAAATTTCAAGGAGTCATTTAACAATTACAAGTTGTTTATTTACTTCGACGTAAATATTAGTTCAGCCAGCCGTTATCGACTGCAGCTAAGACGTTAACAATTCACATTGCCATTTCCTCATTTTACCTGTTACCTGTGCATGTTGTATTTGAAGGGGGAGTGAATACAATTCATCTCTTATAATTCAGTAAATTAAAATAAATGTAATTAATTTACTGAAATGAATGAATTCATCTCTCGCGGCCATAGAATGTAACTGGATGCCTCTTTTTCGGTGTGCTAGACTTTCGTATACTTTCGAGGGTAATGTTGAAGAACTTGATATTCTAATCCAGCGTCTTAATGAACACGCCTGTTTGATGGTATCCCGGCGCTTCTTGGCTGCGCAATTAATTTCCAAACAATTTTATTTATTCAACATGTGAGTTTATTATTTATATTCGCCAACGTGTGTGTGTGTGTGTATGTGTGTCGCCTAAATTGTTGTTTCTTCTTATTCGTCTTAGTTTTTTTTGTGTCTGTAACTGGAAGTGTATTCTGAAATGAGTTGTGTAACTGCGCTGTTACATGCAGAATGTGGATCATTAATGATTCAGCGAATGATGATTCGCCTCGTCTAGGTCTTATGTATTCAAGAAAACAGACTTCCGTGCAAGTTACCGTACACATTGCATTGCACATAAGAGATGCATTTACTGCTTTTAACACGTTCCAGCGTCAGATACTTAGGTATCAAAAATTACCTAATCAGAAAGGAAGTGCTTCCGTCAATGACAGATGCCGCACTCTCCCCCCGACTCACCAATTGATTTGCATATTTTGTCTTACTTATTTCTTTAAGTATTTATTGTGAGTTCATTATGGAGAAGTGACTGGTTAGTGTTTCTTTAGCACACAAGTGCGATAATTACAGTAAAGAGTCGTTTATGGGAAGCTTCGTTCCTGTATTATATAAATGCAGCATTCCATTGCATAATAATGATAAATGTTGACTTGCACACGGAAAAGACGCCGTCGTTCTAGAAGCTTTTCTATCTTTTGTATTCGCTGTTTTCTGCCGCGTTTCTTTGGAAGTGACCTAATTTTTTGTTATTAAATTTGTTCACGTATTGTTATTTTTTTCTTTAAATTTGATGGAAGACAATGTTAAGAATACATTTTTATAAAAAAATTTATTCAATTAGTCATTAAAAAAAAAACACAAAAAAGTTAGATTTTCATTAGAAAAAATGATAATTATTGGTATATCGATTTCGTCCCACTAAAAACGTCTCAGTTAAGTAAAATTGATTTGCTTCGAAAAAAGAGTCGAAAATATATTGTCAATACAACTAAGGCCACTTAATGTCTTGATTCTACGAAAAGGTAAAGATCAACATCCAATTTGAAAACATAAAAACCTGACATCGCATTTAACATCCGCCATTCATCGTGTTTGTTTACAAAATTTGTTTGGCTTCTCGACCTTGCAGCATTTTACGATTTATTTTATTGATTCTCTATCGTTTAAAATTGAATCAATTGATATTGTTTACAAAATGCTTAAAGCAATTAGTGTTTGTTATTGTCGTTGAATTGTTTACTTGCAAAGATGTGACAAAAGTTTATACCGTCAAAAATGTTTTTGCCAAATATCCCATTTTGTTGGACAAAAACATTTTTCTAAGTGCATGTAACAAAAAATAAATAAAAGAAGCAAATTACCTATTTTTCGTGCTCGGTGAACTTCCAGAACATAAACCGCTTATAAGAAAATTGATGCGAAGCTAAGACAGCTGTTGCCACTGTCTCTAACTTGCGAAAATCCAAAGTAACGGAATGCCATTTCTTCAGGCACATGCTAGACTGCCCCATTACCCAAACTATTGCCGTCGACGGAGCAATTCCAAATTCCATGGCGTTGCAAAATGCATATTTTAAATTTCATTCACCAAATAGTTTTCGTAAAAACATCCTAAGAATTTCATCTGAGATTGTATGGAAAAAGTCTTGCCATAATAAAATAGCAACGTTATTGATTTTGACAGGCCTCAACACGAGTGGGCAAACATTTGTATTTTGATCAGTCGCACCACGTGCTCGACCTGTAAATAAAATTCGTGCCATTGATCAGTTGATAAATCTGTGACGTCAGACGTTCGCGGCAAACCAGTTGCCACCGTGACAGACCTACGAGTTCCCTTTTCACATTGGGGCAGTGATATCACGATAAGCCAACAGAGGCCGTCTTTTCTATTTATAAATTTGGTCTGTGGTTTTCTAAGGCGCGCACCGTTGAATGTATTGTCTTAGTTTGTTGGTATGAGTGGCAAAGTTAGTAGACAACCGCTGTAGCCAACTGAACGTTCGCCACATAAACTTCGCGAAAATCACACCGTACAGAAGGCATAAGGCGCAGTTTTGTACACTGTTAACACTAAGACTATACTTCACAGGATCATTTCTGTAGTT
>JANSTS010008539.1:34878-53876 GCA_026546915.1 Sylvicola fuscatus | reverse complement strand
TTTTTTTGTGAGGGAGTAATGACGGATTGTATAGAAATAAATAAAAACACTTTTACAACAAATATTTGACTGATATCACGGCCATAAAGTTAAATACAAGCAAGCAGCGAGTATAATGAAACCCTACCAAGCACCCCAAAATATACTTACAGGGAATTTTGATTCACAATTTTACGTAAACTTAAAGACGTGCGTCATTGCTTTGGTTCGAATCCGATCGGTTCACTGTAGCTAAATCAGAAGCGTCAACAATATTTTGTGGCAATTGGGAATCAAAAGGACTCGTTTTAAGTTAGAAAACAAAGGCAAATTTTGAGTCGCAACTCATAAACTAATAAAAGCAATAAAATTTGGATTTCCTTGAACATTCAAAAAACTTGTCAAATCTATATCAGTGATATGCTTTTGACTGTTTCATTCAATCTTCACTCACAATTAAATCATTTTAGTTAAATTTTTGTTATGCCAAATTTTAAAAAATTTTTGTGGCGCCTAAAATAAATACCTTTATAGAGTCAATTGCAGCCCTACACAACACACGTGATCATTTATGATACAGCACATAATTTGCTAATTCATTTTTGAATTATAACGTCGTGAAATCGTACGAATTGTAAAATGAAATGTTTAGTAACAGTATAAATGTAAAATTATAAATGTTTATTTACAATGCTTTTGATATTGCTTGCAGACAAAAGTTTAACTAAAGATGTAAATAAAGCTTTCAGTAAAAGTGCATTCTTGTTGGTTTGTGTCTTCGGATAGTAGAACCATACAAATGTTTCAAATTAAGACTTATTTCTGCAATATAACATAAAATTTTGTTGTTTGTGGAATCCACAAAAAAAAAGCGTGTGAAGAATTTCAATTGTACCATATATTTTTCAAATTACATCAATCACTTCTTCTTCCTAGTGTAGTCATTGACTTGCACGTCCTCCTCGACCTTAACGTGATCATTACGAACGGAGTTGTCATTCACTTGCACCTGCTTCACTCTCACTTTCTGCTTTACATCGTTTTGAGACTGGTTGTCGTAGTTTGAGTTAACGTTGCCTGTCGGTGCTTGGCCAGGCATGGGAAGCGACATGCCTAAAAACGGTTTGGCCTCAACGGCCAACAGCAACATTCCGCAAAGGACCACCAAAATCACAAAAGCTTTCATCTTTGTTCTCGCCAATCTACAATAACAGTGACAATAGCTGTTGGCTGTGCCGTTGGTTTTATTGGCTCTGCATACAAGAAAGACACGATGCAAATGTTTTTTTTAACAGTTTTATTGCTCTATCGTGACAATTTTGAAATTAGTTACTTACCATTGCGCACATTATTTTTTTAAATTACCACGTCTAAGCTTTTGCGAATGTTTTTTATTTTTTATTACCAAAGAAAGAAGAAGAAAAAAAAATTATTTCTTGTACCTAACTCGAGTTTCAGCAAGTAATATTATTAATAATACTCAAATAATTTACGAATTGTTAGAAAAAATCAAAATATTTTAAAATTCACAGCATAAAACACATTTATTGGATCATACCCGTATCGACCAAGGTCGCCCACACATATATTTGTTCTAATCTCTTAACCATATTTTGTTAGTTACCTATAATAATGTATATTTGATTAAATAGTGATAATATTAAGTCTTGAATGTAACTTATCAATAAGTAATTAATTAAGTTCTAAAGGCCAACGCTTGTGCTATTTCAAGTTATATCAGTTAAATTTCGTTCTAATAAATCTAAGGCATTTATTGGCTGATATTATCATTTCAATTAATCCTTTACTGATATTTAACGTATATTCTCAACCAATCCGGATTGTGTCACAAAATTGAGGTATTGAGCAAAGCTGAACTAATATGCTTCGAGTTTTTCAGTTTGTGTTGAGATAATATATATTTTTCTAGACATATTTGCGTATTTATATTACAATTGATTAATTTACAAAATTTAGTCGCGTCATAATCCTTATGGCTAATCAATCTCAAAAGTTCCCAACAATTCTGTTTCAGCTTAAGTAAATTAAAGTCACAGGCTAATGTTTCCAATACAAACTATAAATATACGTTAATAATTTAAAAAAAAACACTCCTAATACTATAATCTACATGCAATTTAAAAATTAATTTTATTAAATACGAATGCATCCTTTAAGTTTGTTTTTGTTCATTGCGACTTCGATTGAAGTCCATCTTTACAACATACAAAGAGCTACCTTTGATGTGTTTTATATGGATAAACCGAATAAACAGTCAAAATTGCAAAGGGCACCAATACAGGTAATACACCAGTTTCATTCTTCGAGAGTGTGTTTCTTCAGAAATTCATCTTTAAGTTGAAAATATCTGGCTAGGCGCGTGGTTCCATACTCCTGGAATATCAACATCAAAACAAAAAAAACATTACTAATGAACAATTGAATGTGTAAGTATTCATTACCCAATAGCCAAATTCGATTACTTGGTGAATGTTCACAATGGCCCACATGGACCAGAAGAAATGCGAAACCATAGCAAAGAATTCAACTTCCTTGCGAACAGTCTGAATTTCCTCATCAGTTGGAAGAGATTCGCCACCATTCAGCTTGATCAAATACTCCCGTATGAAGGTGTGTTGCTGCTCATCTGTGGGAAAGCGTTCTGGTCTATGCTCAAAATAAGGATACTTTTTGAAAGCATTATCCACGCTCCACTCGACAAAGTGATTTGCAATGTCAAAGGCGCGATAGTTGTAGGCACAATATTCAAAATCAATAACCATTAAACCTGAACCTATCGCAGATGCCATGGATGACGTTCGCGAGCTCTGCGAGTTACCACTTAGTACTGAGTCAAGTGTGTTGTCAGCGTCATTGATTTGTGGTGTATCGTCGTGCTCGCTGAATGAACGTTTTCTGTGCAGGAGGAAACATTTCAAAATACAATTAGCCAATTTAAAATACAGCAGCCACCAAAAAGTGATAAGTAGTTGCTTCTTACTGGCCAGACGCCTCACTTGTACAAACATTCATAATTCATGTGTTAACTAGTGAATGTGTGCTTTTTTAGAATCCCTTATTGCCTTGATTAATAAAGTCGGTTGCACGATGACATGAAAATTAAAGAAATAAGAAATGGGCGTCGATTGCGAAGGAGCTTACCTTGATTTCTTGGTTGCAAAAACTTCTTCTTTAGTGGGGTTGTTATTGAAGTCGTCTCCGTTACAAGCTGAGCTCTGTTTTCCTTTTTCGCTGAGAAATATTGACTCAAAATCTAAAGTACCTGAGTCGTTTAAATCATCGCCACCATCACTGAAGCATAAAAATCATTAGAACAGTCTTTTTAAAATCAAAAAATAAAAATGAAATGGACAAAAGCCCAAGCTTCTGTTTTACTTATGTTCGTTTCAAACTGATGTCATTGATCTAATAATTTTTCATTGTAAATAAATTTAATCAATTTGAAACAAAATAAGTGAAACAAACAATTTACAGTAACGACATATGCGTGAAGATGGATGATCGAGACAATCTCGGTTGCGAATAGTCCGAAACAAACAACAAAAACAAACAAATTTTCTTCACAACTGAAACAAGCCATGTGTTTTTAAAGAAATTAATGCGAATTTGAGCGTTTTACAGCTCAAAAATAAAAATATATTACCTCAGGTCAGAGTCTTCGCTAATTAAAATGTTATTTTCTTGCAGATCATTGTGACAGAACATGACTGGAAACCGTTTTGCGTCAATGTAACGCTTCATCCAGTCGACTTCGGCACGAAAATTGACGGTGCGCAATTTGTCGGCTTGGGCTTCTTTGACGGGATCATCTGACTGAAATGTGCTGAGAATTGTCTCGGTGTTGGGCAACCAACGGTTAAGAGTTCGCCACAGCCACTCTGGTTCTTTGCAAACTGGAATGTCCAGGCTGTGAATTTCGCCCATTTTACCGGCAATCACTTGAGAAATTTTTGGATTTGATAGTTCAGTGACAAGAAGCGGGCGTGCCTAAAAATATAGAATTTACATGACTATAATGAAAAAGTTATCAGCGACAACCCTAGTCATATACACAAACGTCATGCCTAATTGAATTCAATTGACGTATTTAATTGAAGCCACTGAGCACTGAGCAGTTGACGTACAAAACTGTTGAACATAAGTCGAATTTTGCGAGATGTGAGGCCACTTACGGGAATATATTGTTCGATGCGTCCACCTGGGAAAATGCCGTGTAATTTTGGTCCCAAATTACGTTCACTTAACAGTGTAAAGACGACCGATTCAGTTATCAGTGTCTCCATTGCTTGTTTGCCGTGTGTCTGGCCATAAATACGAATCAACACTTCTTTGGGCTCATTCATGCATTCGCTGTCGCGCCGTCGTATTTTACTTTCCGCGAATGTGTTAGTCTCCGTGTCAGGTAATTTAATTAAGTACAAATAGTTGGATAGACCGCCACTAAAATTATATAAAACAATTATGTAAATTCAACCACACAAATTTAATAAACTTAGTTTCTCACCTAATTCGCTTGAATTCCATCTCATCAGCGTTGATTGTCTTCCATGTGCCAGACAAGTACTCACGGCAAATACGTGTTGCCATTTCACGCATATCCTCTGGGTTTCGGGCGGCCTGTTGGTGTGATTAAAATATAACGCCATTAATGGGTGTGACTTACTACATTTAATTTGACTTATTTTATTTAATGAAAATGTACAAAAATTGTTGTGGCAAGAAGAGGAAAGCAATTAATGTGAAAAACAATTATCGGCAATACTCTAAGAGGGTAATTAATCTTGGCAATATGACTTCTTAGTGACTAAAAGAAATAATCAGGCATACATCTTATCAACAATTTAACCTTCACATACACACGAAATCTGCACATTGCAATTAAACACACAATCAGGCGAGACGCGCATCACGCCAATTTTCAATGTCACTGTTCTTTTATTTTGTTGACCTGACTTAGACTTGAATGATTAATTGTTACCAATGTAGTGTTTAGGTAAATATTCTTCGTCTTAAATGCATTTTAATCATATTATAATATAAATCACGACCATCAGTCAGATTCCTGCTACGTAGTTACAAGATAAACAGACGAATCGCAAGTAAACAAACTAACCGCAGAATGTTGAATCTTACGACGCAAATCACAATGTCAAATCCTATCTTGGATATCTGAGGTGCATCTGTTTCAGTAAATAAGTACTGTTTATGCTGAGATATTTTTTAAAGATAAATAATTGATTTATTCTATGTAAATACATTTCACAGAAACCAAATAAACATTATGGGTAATACAGTTTATAATAACAGAGTTATAGTTGAAACAAAAGCTGTCTTGAAAATATTGCATGTTGTATACAATTTTCTCTAATTATATATTGATTTTCTAAATTCACATCAGAAATAGAATAATAAAAGTCGTAAAATATAATATATGTATATGCAAATTGAAATTCTGTTCGTTGATAACTTGAAAACGCCTGGACCGATGGTTCTAACAACTAAAGTTCATAAAACAATCACAAACAAATATTTTGAAATTTATACGGGTCAATGTCTGTCAGGTTGTCTAGTAAATTATATAATAAAATACATAACAGTAAAAACATAATATTTTGAATGTTTTAAATGTTTTGGTTGAATAAACAAATGCTTATGTTAGGCGACATTCTAGAAACAATTAAAATAAGCAACGATTGTCACATTAAACAAACACAAAATTGCACAAAAAAACGGAACTGAGATAGTAAACCAAATCTGATAAGACAAGCTAAAAAGGTGCATAAGTGAATGTGTTTATAAAAGATTACCATTTTTGAAAAATCACCCGCAGCCAAACGAATTTGATGACGCTATAATTACAAACACATTGCAGTTAGTATGTAACTTGAGACTTTAAATAACTTTGACATTAATCATTTATAAATGACTGGTAATTTTTTTTTTTTTTTATTTATTATCGATCGTGAGTCTCCCTCAACACGTTTGCAGATTTAAGTTAGTTTTGTCGAAAAATTGTTTTATCAACAAGCATTTCACTTCCTTTCTTTGTTTTAGCAGCATTCGCAAAATATTATGAGAATTCGTGACCGGGGTAAAACCCAATAAAATAAAAACACGTAACTGGTACAGAGAGACGCCATTTGTCTGCAGTATTATTGAAGTGGATAATACATCAAGAAAAATAATAATTAAGACGTGAGGATTATCTAAGTAGCGAGAAATCGCTTAAGTCATAAGTAATATAAATGAAAATAAAAACCACCATGACTCGTATATGAAATCGATGCAGTTTTAAGGCTAACTAACTGTATTTTTTTTTTTATTTAGTTGCCAATATATCAAAAATAAATTTCTTTTTAGTCATGATAGTAAAAAAGCCTATTGAAACGGAACAACACACTAAAAAAATAAACGAAATTACTTGGAAGACTTCCAATTTAAATTGAAGACTATCATATATAAGCGTCACGCGACATTGCTGCTTAGTGCATGAATAAAAGAAAATTCTACTTTTTTGTAGCAGATGAGAAAATAAAAATTATCAAAAAAAAAAATTATCTAATGAATTAAACAAATGAAATGCGCACCAGATGAAATAACTTGGCAAAGTAGTGAGACCACAAAAAAACACGTGATCTTAATCGGATGTGTTTTTGGTGTGCAAAATATTTTAAACAAAACTCAATTATTAATGAAATGCAAAACCAATTTTCGCATGCCCTTGGAATTTATAATGGCACCAAAGCTAATTTAAAACATGTAAAAAGCTCCCACTTTTTTATTGATTAAAACTGAAAAGTGATGTCATCATGAAATTGTGTTTATTTGAAAATAACTGCTTAAAAGAGTTATGACATGTGTAAACATATTCGTGTGAATCGTCGCAAAAATTAACAATAGAAAAACACAACTGCAATTAGTTGGGCATAACGATTATCGCACAAGCTCCGCGTATTTAATTTGATTTTGATGAGTATACTTATTGTAATTTCATTGTAAACAAACAAACAAATAAAATGATTCATTAATGAAATAACAAATTATATTGTAAACAAAAAGTTTTCAAAATTTTGTACGCAGCAAATCCCAAATCAAGCTTCTAGCAAATCAAAGCGCTGGGCCTCATCAGGCTGAAGGGATTTTAAAAATAACGCACGCCCGGTGACGCACGTCATCATTTTTATCATAAGGTTGGCTGGGCCTGTTTCGTTCTTGGTGTTTTTCCATTCGCGTATATTTGAACAAATTCGTTTTTTTTTTGTTATTATTAATGCTGTTGACACCAAGAATGTCACAAATATTTACGTAATTGTTGTTATTTATATATTCAATTATTAAATGCATAATATGAAGATTACGCATTGCACACATGCTTGTCAAAATGCCACTCTGATAGCATCCTTGTGGATTTAACTTTGTATTTGCATGAAGTATACAATTTGAGATATTCAAAAAATGCAATAGTATGCAAAAAAAAATTTAATTGTATTAAAATTCGGTTTTAAACTTATTTTATAAGTTTTCCAATGGTAATTTGAGCAGTTTTTTTTGACAAAACAATTCAATTAAAAAAATGTTAAGTTTGTTTTTTGAGTTTCTAATGCTAAGACGAAAGGCACCAAAGATGATAAGTTCTATCTGGCAAGTAACCAATTGACCAAACATTGATAACCTCCTAAGACTCCTTTTTTAGTTCTTACAGTGGAACACGTAATTTTATGTAATGAAAAACATGTTTCAATGATTATAACATTGCTGGTTTTTACTTGTTTGTGCCATGTAATAAGGAGAATTACATATGAAATTAATGCATTTCCCTCTAAATTAAAAAATATTGGCTTGGAAAATTATATGGGTCGCACTACTCAATTATTGGGAAGGGTACAATGATGACCGCTGGCCTAATCGGATTAAGGGTTATGTCAATCTGTCTGGGATCCAACATGTCTACCTATAATGAAATGCCCTAAGCTTAACTTAACACAAAAAAAAATGCAGATTTTTCTTACAATCCGACCACAATAAAACCATAAACTTATCTTTTATGAAGAATGTTATCACGTGTACAAGTCAACTAAGAATTCGCAAATCAAATGTGGACCTTAATGACAAACGCGTTCTAAGAGTCACGACTTATTTTCAGAAATTTGTTAGTCACGGTCGAATTTTAAATTATTAATACAACTTACTAAACGCTTTCTTTGTAATACGGTTTATCTGCAATTGTCTGGTTATCCGGCACCGTTGGGCAGCAAAATCGAATTGCTGATTATAAATTAAGAATATAATTAAAAAGAAATTACAGAAGTGAAAAGCGTATCTGAATGGTTTTCAATTCAAGATTAGATTTAAGAATGGGCATCAGTTTCGCACGCTGTTCACAGATTGTGTCGCGTTCTTATTTCATTGTAGAGTATTTTCTTGATAACAACAAACTTGCGTACTATCGTTTTGTAGTTCAGTCTTATCATCAATTGGAATTCGCCTTTGTCACACGTGGTTGCAACTTATTAACATTTGCCTGCACTCAAGTGCCAAACATTTTAACTGATAACCAGGGGCGATAACAAATTGATGTGTTTCAATAAAGCAATGGGAGTAACAACTATAGCCATTAAATGTGCCTAACATATGCTTAAAAACGCATTTAATTTTGTTTTGAAGGTGCATACAGCATAATAATATGTAGTACGTAATGTAATACATTACCATTTGGATTAAGGAGGTCGTCATTTTGCCTTGCAGCAACTGCCGTATTAGCTTCGATGTATTTTGCACTGGAATTTTCAGAAAGTTCCTTTATTAGTGTTGGTTAAAACTTTTCCGCTTTTCTTTTCACCATTAATGTTCAGTTTTATATAATCATAAACAAATATAACTTAAAAATAATAAAACTCACATTTTACCACAAGTTATAAGTGTTAAATTTAAAAATTGTATAAAGTATATTTTTTTATCACAGTCAAACTTGCGTGTGGCGGAAGTCGATGAAAAAAAAATTACAAAAAAGTACTCTACTAGTGTAAAACAAATTCTATCTAGCAAAAATATCGTAATGAATGCAATTAGTAATTACTCTTGTAGCACTTAACACTCCGGACACTTTGAAGCAATTAGTTTATATTGTAATTATTAGCAACAATTTTGTGAATAGAATTAAAGAAAAATCGCAAGGAAAAACACCTCACCACCTAAAGGTAAATTGACAACTAAAATTTCAAATCTTGGCTTTTTTGCGCAGGCCGAGCGGCAGTGTTGCCAGTTGAACAGATCAAATCAAACATATGACCAATGTTGGGATATTTTCTGAAAAGGGATATTGCTGGGTTACAAGCCACCTGGGTGTCATTGTTGGAACTATCAAATGGTTGTTAAATACTTCTACCTGAAATTTATAATAATTCCTATTTGGTTGTATTCTTTAGCCCTTTACTAAAATTGATTAAACCTTACTTCTGAAAAAATAATTTAAAATTATAAGAGAAGAAATTTGCACAAAATTAGAATTTTTTATATAATTATAATAGTCAATTTATTTAATTTATTTTATGTTTTTATTTATAAGTTTTCTTTTTCATTGTTTTCAAGACTTCATTTATTATTATTTAATAATTAAATCACATCACCATGTAGTTTCATTTTTCATATAATTGGGATTCAATTATGCATTTTATTTTATTTTTGTTGTTTGTATTGTTGCTTTCAAATAAACTTTGCATGTTTTCCTCGGCAACTAACTGTCTTACACAAATTCATCTCACCTCGTGGTATTATCAACAATAATATTTCTTGCGCGCGTCAACATTGTATTATACTTAATCGTTTCGGTTTCATTTTGAATGCTTAATCTCATTTTCGACTTTTTTACATCGTTTTTAGATCTTCATGACCTTTTGGTTGGCGGCAAATTTTTGACATTTTTACAAAAAGCAAATAGATTATGATGCAACTTGAAGAACAATCACCAGGACTGCATTTTAAATTGATGTTTAATTTGTTGTTTTCTTTTGCAAATTGAAAGATAAATGTTTCTTCTTTGTATGGATTTTTAGCAATATCAACAATAACAATGTTTATACATTTCACAAATAGCATGGACATAACAATATTACACTGAAAATAATAAATCTATATTACAATTTTTGGTAAGAAGGTTCTTCTCTCTAGTTAAAAAGGGCTACGTAAATTTATTTTTTCCATAATATTTTATAACAAACTAAAGGCGGCTTCGTTGGTTTCCAAACTGATGGGTTTCATTTTGTTTACTACGGTAGCTGATAGCATTTTTTTGTTAAAAACTTACAAATTATACATTTACTTTTTATTTTTCGAAAGGATCTCATTACATGTCATTTAATCTTAATTTGGTTCTATTAAATTCAAAGTCATACATAGGGACATGATAATTAGTCAAGTCCGTTGGTATTTCGTCTCTGGTTAAATTCATAGTGTTACAAATTTCAGTTTATAAGAATGTAATATAAGTCAATTCCTTAAAAATGTAAGCATTCGACGTATCTGAAATTCCTAAAAGATCGCCGATATCTTAGAAGAGAACATTTTTAAGGAATTAAGAAAGATTAATCAACTTGATTTTTTAAATGCAAGTATAAGTCTTATAAAGAAAAGATGTTTTATCGAAAAAAAACATCATCATAATGTAAATAATTATTTTGTTGTTAAAACTTAAACTTGAAAAACTTTATAGACGACTTGAACTATAATTAATATTTGAAATGAGATATGGCGAAAAAGTTTTTTTTGATACTAATTACATTTTTAAGTGTTTAAATATGATATTCGTTAAAAAGTTTGTTAAAAATCAACCATTATGTTGACAATTAATAAAGATTTAACAAAATTAATAGGAATATAATAATTTAATTTATTTATTGTGATTTAAGACTCTGTTTTATATATTAGGAAATAAAATCCATCAGTTTGGTTAAAAATCCACATTGACGTTGATTCTTAAATTTCAACTCTCACTAAAACATTTATCCCATTTAAGTTAATTAAAAATCAAACAATTCTTCTGATACGATTGTTGCATTGCCCATAAAGGTAGTTTTTGTATTTGTTTTCTTAAGGATTTTATTCTCACTTAATGTTCCAAGTAGCATTTTGTTTCTGTGAAATTATATGTATTTTTGCTTCAATTAATTAATTAATAATTATAAAATAGTTCCATGAATATAATAGTTTGTTTTGTAAAGTGTGTGTATGTGTGAAATTCGCTCATTAGATAGATTATCCGTTGGCGCACAACAATTGGGTATCGTGCCTCAATTGATGCACTCGGTCTTCTGTTGCTTATTGCCAGTACCAACATTTGGTTGGAAGCCGGGTGGCATTGGAATTGAGAATTTATCGTAATTATTGGAAAAACCGTTTGTCAAATTGTTCATAAAGATACTTTGGTCAGCATTTAACCAATTTGTGTGTGAATAATTCACCTAAAACAAATTAAGACCATTATTAATACAATGTTTATTCAATAAATGTAAGATATAAGTTAAAAACTACATATTATACTTGAATATTATGTACATCAAATAATAGGGATAATTATAGAGTATAAACAAAGTTAAAAAATAATTTAGAATTTAAATACACTGGGTTGAGACTAAAAAGAAGTTAGATAAATTGGATGCAAGTCATGACGATAAATTAATAAAAACATAAGGTATAGCGATAAATTGCGGGAGGAGGGTTTTAAATGCGGATGCATTATAAGCGATGCGTGGGAAAGTACGAAAATCACAAATTTACATTGAATAAAATTTTGTGTTGTGTTTTATTAATAAACATACATAATTGCAGTGCTCATCATAATTGAATACTATAACAATCGTTGAGTCTTTAAATAGTCTAAGATCTCTTGAACGTTAGCCGTGCTACTTGTCAAATTGATATTTACCTGAGCTGGCGAGTTCTGTTGTTGATTCATAATACTATTTGGGAGGTTGATTCCGTGAGGGCCGAAACCTAAAAATATAGGAAAGAAAAAATATATAATAAAAATTCTTCGTCAATCGAATCAACGAACATTAATTTCCACTAAAACATAATTTAAAAAAAGAACATACCTTGCCCTCCTTGTTGCTGCTGCTGTTGGGCGATGTGTGGTGGTAGAGGCCCCATAAACATATCTGCAGATGGCTGCTGTTGCTGTTGTGGCTGCTGCTGAGGATGTGGTGGGCCATTAGCACCTCCGTTACCACTGCCCGACAAAAACTGTGGAAATTGACGGAATGATACTATTGCAGGATCGTACACTGTCCAATCTGTCACACCATTGTTAAAGCCTAAATTTGGATGGACACCATTTAAATAATAACGAAAGAATGCCAAAGGTGTTGATCTATACTTTTGCTATTAGGCTGGGGATTTCCAAGATTGTGATCGTTACTTTGTGGCTGTGGTGGCTGCTGCTGTTGAAAGCCCATGTGCGGTTGCTGCTGGGGATTTTGTGGTGCTTGTGGATTCCAGTTTCCTTGAGAGTTCATGAACGGCAATATTTTGCTACCCTGTGCACGAGGCACTCCGAATCCAAAGGCATTCATGTGATTGAATCCAGGTGGTGGCATACGGGCACGCTCAAATTTGCTGTCAAGACAAAAAATTGCATTAAATGGAATGTTAGATATTTTGATATCAATAAATGTACTTGATGTTAGGCTGAGATTGCTGTTGGGCCATTTCATTTTCCATAAGTTCAGCTAATGCCTTTTGTCCTTCAATAAACGGATCAAAGCCTATACAATTTCAAAAGATTTCATTAAAATACGGAAAACATTAAAAAACAAATATTTGTACCTAAATCATCATCAGCCTGACCAAAGTGGTTAGGCATGCGATTCTGTGGCATCATAGGGGAGTGACCATTGCCGACACCACTGCCGTAAGGAAGTTCCATTTTGTTGAGTAGTCGCTTGTGAGGCGGCATTTGCATGCCATTGAATCCATTGCTAGGCTCCATGAAAGGTTGTTGCTGATGAACGCGGCTGTTTTCTCCCATATTTAAAAGTTCCGCCGGATTGTGGCCGTTCATCATGAACGGTTGTTGTGTCTGCTGTTGGGTCTGCTGTTGCTGTGATTTGTGGAAATCGAAAAATTTGCTCATATTGCTGGGATATACATGTCCCTGTCCCAAATTGTCAGGATGCATTTGATTGGTGTGTGATCGTTGCTGTTGTTGTTGCTGCTGCTGCTGCTGTTGCTGGTGGAGCATCGCCCTACTGAATTCGCTACTATTTGCTGCATAATCAATATTATTGTAATCTGAAATGCAATGGACAAATTATAGATCGAAGAATGACGACGCCACAAATCACCAAATTACCATTAGTTGGAAAGTGGTTGCTGATATTAGCTAGACTATTGATTATATTGTTGCGCTTTTGTAAATCGTGCGTTCTCATCAATAATTCTTCATCGATTTGGTGTTTATTTGTATTTCGGAACATCATGTATTTTACAGCTGCTTCCAACTCATCGTTCATGTGAAATTGTGAACCAAATTTGTCTGCAAAAGTTGTAAAAGTGTTACATTTAGTTTACCCTTCGCCAAAAATTGCCAACATACCATTCATTTGTTGAGAATGATAGCCACTTAGTCCCTTCAGCAGGTTTAATTTACTTTCTTCTCGTTCTAGGCGATCTTTGTCGGATTCTGTGCCATTTAGCAGATCGGGCAACTGGGGCGAACTGGTGGTTTGGTTGTTTTCTGAATTTGGCAAACCTACAAGAAAAAGGTACTTATTTCTGCAAATAAACAATAAAATGATTCTACAAAACGCTTACCACCTAAACTGTTTAGGAACGGCTGGTAACTTGTGGAGGAGAAGAAGCTGTTGTTGTCGTCGAAAAGACTCAGTTTGGAAAAGCGTACTAGGAATAGACAGATAAAGAAATTATATTATACAAAAAAAAACTAGAAAAAAACAACAAACAGTTACCTGACGGGTCTATGACATTCGCATGCCCATTTTCTTTGTTTAACAATTGCTTGGGTGAAGTGCTTGAATTATTAAGTGCTATCTGGATGTCAGTTTCATTTGGAACCACCTCATCATCTCCACCAGCATTTATTTGTTGTAACTTTTCTATATTTGTTTGATTTTCTAATTGCACGTGTCTGGTGTTGTTTAGGTGATTCTTGAGATTGTGCAGATGCGTATGGTGTCCATTCTGCATAGGATGATCTGGGAAACTACCAGGTGAACTTGTACCACTGGCACTTTCACTGAGAGTGCCACTTTCACTGGATTCTGACGCTGAAGAAGGCGAAGAAGCCGACGACGATGTGCTACTGCAATAAATATATTTCAAATACATTAATTTCGACAAATAGTTAAATTATATTAATAAAAAATTCTCACCTTATTGATGGAGTGTTTTCTGATCCATTTTTATGTCGGCCATTATTCATGTTATTATCATCCGAGAGAGCATCCTGTTCAATTTCGTCAATCATATTCACTTCGTCTTCACTATTGTGATTGACAATGTGATTCTGTTTCTGCTTATCCGACGAGGATGATGATTGTGCTGACAAAGACGACGAAGAAGAGGAGGACATTGTATCCGCTTTTCCATTCGATTGATGTTCTTTGTTTTTCTCACTCGAATTGTGACCACCACTGTTGTGATTATTCTTGTGTTCTTTTTTGTTTCGCGCTTTCTCACCTTTCGTCTTTTCGTGTTTTCTGTTCTCGTTGCGATCCTTATCTTTGCCATTTTTACTAGGTTTCATCTCTCTGCTAACCGGTGACTCAGACAGACTAGGCCAGGCATCTTTACTCTGTATGCCGCCGCCACCGCCATTCTGTTGTTTTGATAATTTTCCTTCATGTCCGCCACCCTTTTCACTTCCACTGCTACTGCCACAAGTGCCATTAGGTAGTTTCTCTCCACTGCTACCCAGTCCTATGCCCAGAGAAGAGCCTCCGCCGCCACCGTTCGCTGTCGCTGCAATCAGTGTGTCGTGCAGTCGTTTCTCGTACTCTTGATGCTTTCCTTGGTGCATCTCTTCTTTAGTAAAGCTTGCCTCTGGGTCGCCCAGTTCATGTAAATACATACAGTCCGGTTTGGGACATTGCTGGTTTTTCATGAAATGGCTACAGTATTTGGTGGTGCCCAGACTCGTTTTTATTAATCTGCCATCTATCATTATGTTATTTACACTCTGAATTGCCCGCAGCGAGTCGTTGTTATGCAAGTATGTCACATACGCAGACGCCGAAGGACCCTGCACCCCGGCATATGTCGTACTCGGATTGATTACCACTTTATGGATCTTTCCGTATTTCCCAAAATACTCATGCTTTTTCAGTATCTAAAAATAAACGAAAAACAAACTGTTTAGATACAGTAATTATGAACTGATGATTTCGTGTAATTTACGTCAGCGTCCGCTAATCTTGGAGGCAGGCCGACAACGAAGACCAAATTTTTCTGGACCACACGAACGTTCGCCAAATGCTTTCGGTTCTCCGTGACTTTCTGCTTTTTCTGCTGATCCCGTTGTCGCTTTTCCGCCTTCAGTGCAGCAATCTAACAAAAGAAAAATTGTAAAATACTAAAAGAGAAAACTATATTAGATCGCAATTACTTGCTCCTGGGAAAGCGGAGTGAAGTCCGCAGGATTCTCAGGGTACGCTTTCCTGCAGGCAGGACACAATTCGTTCTCTCCGGTACGAATTCTGTGCCAACAGAAACGGCAGATCTATAAGACAAATATTATTACAAATGGAATCGAAACAATCGCAAGTCAATAGGATTTTACCTGATAACCACAAGTGCAGGGATAGAAATTCAGATCGTCGACTTCCAGTGGCTCCAAGCACAATGGACACTCGGCAGCGTCATCGTTACTCGAATTAAGGGCGTTCATTCTTGATTGTTGCCAAAAGTGCAAAATAAAAGCTCAAGTTGGACCACAGTAAAGAACAAAGTGAATAGCCAAAAGTTAGCCGAAACAAAAACGGAAGAATGTTGTGTGTAAATTTGTTAAAGAGATTTCCAAAATGATTGGAAAAACGCGATCAATTGATTTCTGTGTGAAATGAAAATATTTCACACGACACTACTGAGTACACGTAATTCCGCTAGAAGATGTTCAGTTAAATAAATTGATGTTAGCAGCAGATGACAAGATGTCGTTTTCTTTAGACGCCCTGACGAATTAACGCAATCGTATCGATTTTGTTTTGACGTTTGACTCCCAAAAGAACGGCTTCTAATATCATAAATCCTTCCCAAAACAAGGTGATTGTTGAACAGCAACCTGGAAGAAACAAACAAAAGCGAAAATGTTAGTTCAAACTCTTTTATAAACTTACAAAACAATGCTTACAAAATATTCAAAATTAGATCATATTCGGTATGTTTAAATATCTTTCCAATATTTGAGTTTATGACGATTGGGCAATGATGATCTAACTTTTAATGTTACATATGTGAACAAAGCTTTAATCAAATTATCATCGAAATTTAGCAAATGCAAAATCAGCTGTTTTTACCAGTTTTTTCGCGAATTCATATGTAAAAAAAAAAAAAACAAGACAATGAGTGACTATTTCCGACTTAATTGTCATAAAATCTTAATATTTCATGCAATTTGCGAGCAACGACTCTCGCACGAATTGCCAGTAAACATTGCAGCAATGTCTAGAACTGCAATGCAAAATAACTTTAAAAGGAGGAGATAAAACCAGTTTATTTGTTTGTTGACAGTCGAGGTAATTCTTGTATGAGTCTATTTTATTAGTTAACCACATGCAGTTTTCAACATTAATACTAGAAAACTTGCTGAACCTATTAGAAGAGCTTTCCTTATTGCGATTTGATAAAGGCCTCGTTTGCTGTTGTATGTAGGTATTCATAAAACAACAATTATGTTAATATAAGTCATACGCCAGTTCATTGCCTTTACTCGTTGACAGTCTGTTTTAAACACATTTGTATTGTTTTATAGACTAAGATAAATGTGTTCGTGTAGATATGGTCTACAGCATAATAACTCTAAATATTTTATAAACATATTGGCCAAGTTGTTTTGTTGTACAAAGATATGCAAGTTTCATAATCACGAATCAAATATTTCAGTTTCTGCAACATTGACTGAGCACCCAATTCGTCGAAAGTCATATTGAAAAGAGCCATCCGAACCACTTTTACTATATCCAACGAATAGTATCGGAAAGCTTCAGAAAATATTGGAACGAAATTGTGAACTAACCAAACACGCTTATAAAGTGAAAGGTTTAAACTGCAACGACCTTTTAATGCTGATAATTCGAGTTATTGTTTGAAATACTCTTTATGAAAATTGCATCTTGATAGAAAGCTTATACAAGTAAATATAATTCATTCTCAAGGACCTACAGAAATATGAAGGAAGATTTCATTTTTAATAAGAATTATAATGAATGTCAATTATGTCATTCAATCACCAATTTTAAATCTCACATTATAAATGCAGTGCAACAAAACGTCAGCAAAACAAATTAAGCAAAACACTGATAAACCAAGAGTACTTTTAATGCAAGCTAACTTAAAGATAAGTTCAAGGTCATGATTTTAGCTGAAACATGGAGCCAACCTAAATTGCGTGGAGTTCAAAAAATTACGACGCAATTAATAATAGTCAATTGCCTTACAATCGCCGATCAGCGATCACACCTACATTCGCAGCTGATAACCTCGCGATATGGCACGATGAATGGATATATTGACTGAAACCTACCCAACTTTATATAAAATGCACATAATACTTTTACGTTCTGGTATGTATTTCCCAACATATGCCTTTTGTAAGTAATTAAAACAAAAAGTGTTGTTTTTAATAAATGTCTTAAATTGTAATCGGTTTCCGTTAAGTTCTTTATGCTTGAACATTATTGTTGTGCCGTCACCAATAATTTGGTTTGTTTGGTAGTGCGAGTAGCCTTCTTCTGTGTTGGCTTTCCCACAAACGCATTTTCTTCGCGTATTTATATGCTACTTGATTCCCATTATGTGCACATAAAGTAATCGGCTGGTATACAACCACATATCGCTGTTTTTTTTGTAATATTCCGTACAATATACAAGTTACATGAAAGGAATCTGCACTCGCGGCGATAAACAGAAACGGATCATAAGCGAGTTTTAATGCAGCAGACCGCTTCCAATCTTCATATGTACACAATTGGCGCAGCTACTGGTCGAGGCCGTTCGCCTATTCGTTTCTGCCAGGATATTAACAATGACTCGATTAAACTCTGACATATAATCCCATTCTTGCCGGATCTAGTCACCAATTGCAATCAAAGACCGAAATTAAAGTAGTGAGTGTCGTCCTTCTTAGGAATGCAATTAACATGTTGCGCAACAGCAACAGTAAAATTGTGCACGCGCCAGCTAGCATATTGCTGTATTGCATGTGCATTTGTTAACAGTAGCACGACCAGAGTGCATCTTCACGCCAACCGGACGAACTTCTGCATTGAAACTAGAAGTTATTTTGTGGCGCGCACAATAATAAATAGAAAAGTTGTATTTATGCAGATAAATAAATAAAAAACACCATTTTAGTTGTGTGTGTGCTACTTTCAGGTGAATTTTGCAACAAAAAATTAACAGGTTTCAACATTTTTACTTTCTTTTACCTAGATTAAATATATTTGTGTAAGAAACTCAAATTCAATACTTTGGCGGAAACTGGTTTTGGGGCATTTTAGAACTGCCAATTTGGGTTTTTACCAATCAGTGTGCAAGATTTAGAATCGTTACTTTGCATAATAACATTGCATATCAATGTCGTGAGTACTAGTGGTTTGGCGGATTCAGAAGTGATTGCCAATTTACTCTATTGAGTAAAACGAATCCTATCGAAATAAAACAACAAACCACAATTTTCTGTAACTAAAAAAAAAAATTTAGCCTCCAAATCATTTGGCTTCTAATTGAACGAACTGCTTTAACGAATAATAGATTTATTACATAAAAAT
>JANSTS010008539.1:12130-22792 GCA_026546915.1 Sylvicola fuscatus | reverse complement strand
AAAGATGTATTTGACCCACAGTTTTGCCAAATATTTGTAAAAAAGCGTAATGACAACATGCGATTTCTTTTGAGGTCAAACGTTTAATAAATAGTTTTTCTTAAGAAAATTTAAAAATAAACAATTATTTAAGAACATAATTTACTTATAACTTTTGAATTCTGTTATGCATCGTAAAGTATAAAAGTCTCAAATAATAATAAATATTGGCGAAAATCTCTTTGCATACTACAAGCATTTTCGCCACAGAAGTGGGAAAGAAACTAAATTTATGCTTTTATTGGTATTTCGATGTTTCAGATTTGTCTGAAACCAAGCGCGTTTTAAACCGCTCATGCGATTTTAGTAAATAACTAGAATATTTTGGTTTTGCAAGTTTAAAAAACATATATATATATACATATACCATATATTCATGAATAAAAAACGCGGTTCTCAAATGCATAAGATGACAATGAAAAACCTACGAGTGTGTAGTTGAAAAGTCATCAGCGCTAGGCGGAAGGCCGAACAAAGAAGACAATGCCTTTAGAGGTAAACAACCTACGCGAACATCGTACAGGCAACGTCTGCGCTAGCATCTCGTTTTTTATAAATATGGCGATTCATTGCGTCACCTCTGACGTCGCGTCGTAGCATACTTTTGAAATATTCGTGCATGAAAACTAAACACTTTACTGCAAAAACTATTGATAAATGACGAAGTTGGGTGGGTAAGACGGTTTATAAATTGCGTTTCGTGTTTGAATGAATTTTTTGCTTGTGCGTCCAATTAGAAGAAGAGCAGAATGTATAATTGAGTGTATAATTGAAAAGAAAATGCGAAATTATTACTGTATTTCGCATTTACCTATAGTTTGCCTATTAAATATATTGACAGGTATATTTTGCAGTTTATACTGTATAAGCAAAATGTGTTAATTTTCATTTCTTCGATTAAAACCTGAATTAGTGTCCACTTAAATTTTGTCCAAAATTGGTAAGCCACAAGAAACGGTGCAATCTGCACCGTTCCATATTTAGTTATCCAAATTTGAGTTGGTTTCCTATAAAGGTGCCTTGAAATCTGGCTGGCCATCACATCGACTTTTAAATGTCAAACATTTTAGTACAAAACTTTATGTAGGTTACTTTTAATATAATCTTTTTTTTTTACATTACATCACACATTTGCTAGCAGTCGTTTTTTTGCTTTTTTGTTTTTAATAATTTTAATCACGTCTTAACAAGATACAAACAATATTCCTTGAAGTATGGTAAGTTGCAATTTCCATTGCGTATTTTCGCTCAGTCTGAATGTATTACCACTCATTTGTTTTTGTTTTTGTTTTAATTGATCAATATAAACCAACCTGAAGAATTCACTTCACAGTTAATAGTAAAATAAACAAAACTAAAAATTTCACTTGCACCAACGAAACGAACGACCTCTTTCTACTTCAGACTCTTAACTTAAACTGACTCATTGCTTTCGTTGGCGGCTAGTCATCGCCCATGCTCCATCGTGTAGCTCGGGTTTCCAAATGTACGCGAGTATGTGCATATAGAGATTAGAGGCTTCAGCCTACGGCATAGTGGGAGAACGTGACACCGTCCGTTATTTACATTTTTCGTTTTTTGTCTTTTTTTAAATTGTATATCTGTTGAGTCTCTTTCTCAAATATAGTTTTTAAGTATTTATAAATACAATATTATACTATTTCGAATAAATATGTAATTAGTGAATGAATCATTTTTTACTATTTTCTTAAACAAAAGACTGCATTGAAAATACTAAGCGAGGAACTCTTGTCCGTGCAATTTATTTATTTACACACATTTGAAACTTTTTAAATATTGTAAATTATACAGCAACGGTAAATGTTTACGAAATTCATTTTTATTTGATTTGCTCAATTTATCAAAAATATTATCTTCCTGATATATTTATTGTAATTAATACGCAATATCTGGTAAAGGTAGCCCAATTTCTTAATTTCTGGAAGTTCCCGTTTTTTCTCGCAACTAATGTACATATATGAGTGTTTTTCAATTCGCGATCGCCGTCAATACATGTGGCGATAATGTTGATGCATATAAAAGCGATACGATCATCACATGGTAATCAGTGTAATTTTCAGAATTCAGAATGTCGGTTCGTGAATATTTTTTCGTCGTTGGTGTTGTTCTGTCATGTAAATTCTACAAAAATAAGTGATTTTAGTTAATAAATAATGAACATTTTATGTTTCAGTATCTTTTGTTTCCGCATACGATCCTCTTCTAGAGGATGAAGCCCACAGAGTCGAAGCGAGGTGTTTTGTAAAGTGTGCTACTGAGGAAAGTCCATTGTGTGCCATTCGTGATGGATTTTGTGCGACATTTAAAAACAATTGCTACTTGACGAGTTACAATTGCCAACATTTGCCAGAGTATGAGTTCTTGTCTAATGGAACATGCCCAGAAGACTGTGGAAGTGAGACAAAACCCAGACCGCCTCCAGATTGCACTTCGAAATGCCCTGATGAATGTCGGCCAGTCTGTGGGACCAGGGACATTAATGGTGAACAGTCGTACAAAACATTTGACAACTATTGCGAATTCTTCCAATTTAACTGCAGATCCAGACCTGGTTATAGTTATGAAGGAAATCATGCATGTCCAGGTGATGAGGAACAGTGTTGTGATGACGAATAAAAGGTTTTGATTTGTCAATTTGACATTACCCTTTTAACCAGTTTTCAAATATTATGCAAAATATTCTTATTTGAACCCGATCGAACGAGTTTTTTTTCGCCTCTTTTAGTTACCATATTTTTGGTATAAAACGCTCGAATTATACATACTCTTAATTACAAATATATTCATAAAATTTAAGAAAATGTAAAACCGTCGTAATTTTTTTTTTGTAAATAAACGTAATAAAACAATATTATTTTAAAAACTATGAGCTATCATTAATGAATTACTATTCTAACATATATTTTGAACAAACCTCCTCTATTGGGTAAGCCTATTGGAATATTTCACAAAAATTAAACAGAAAATGACGCACGTAAAATAATATTTTTATTTGCCAATAAAAAAACTTTACGAACAAATAGGAATACGAATATTCAAATACATGCATTTAAAAGATAATACATAAATGTATGTACTTTATCACAAATATACAGAAATGTGTTTTCGATATAATTTACATAACTCAATACATAAAGTATACATTCTGAGCTAATAAAGGGTGTCGATTCGCGAATATTGCTGACCATGCAAATTAAATAACAAGCCTTCTTAATTATTTTAGGAATGTGAATCGTGGATAGCTGTCTACTTTACTCGTATATAGACAGAGGGTATCAAACAGTTTGCAAGTGTTTCAAATGTTTGTCGTAAGTAAATAAAGATTTTGGCGTATGGTATCACCATATAAAAGAGCAATGAAATCGCCTATTGAACATTAAAACCATTTTTTATTTAAGAATGACAACTTCATTTTTCTTTGTCGTAATTGTGGCAACTCTTTGTGGTAAAATAATCTCTCCTTTTTAAGTTAACGTAATTAATAAAAAAAAAAATTAGTTTCACTTGCAGTTGCCTATGATCCTTTTATCGACGATGAGGCATATAGATTAGCTGAGCTTCGCTGTGCTGTGAAATGTGCAAACGTGGGTAACCCAGTTTGTGCAATGCGTGATGGATATTGTCATACCTTTGAGAACCAGTGCCAATTATCAAGCTACAATTGTGGGCATTTACCGGAATACACGAAATTGTATGACGGCGAATGTAATAAAAAATGTGGATGTAACAAGAAACCAGTGCCTCCACCAGCTTGTGACACCGTGTGCTCTGACATCTGTCAACCCGTTTGCGGCTACAGAAATACTGACGGATCTTCAATGACATTCATTAATTACTGCGATTTCTTTACATTCAATTGCAGGGCACGACCAGGATATGATTATCTTCATAATGGGGATTGTGATGGCAATGATAAAGAATTTTGTAAAAAACATATGAAGCGAGATTGCAAGTAAATAAATTTAAATTCCCAAATAGTTTCTTAATTTTTATTTCCATAAAAAACAACAAAATTATTACAAATTCAGTATTTAGCCATTACGGTATAGCGATCAGCTATAAAAGCTTTTTCTTATAAGCAATTCGTATGAAACAACATGATTTTATTTGCACAAGACCTTCCTTCCTTATAGTTGGAGCATCAGATGTTATATAGATTTTGCATGAATGCCAGCATATCAATTTCAAAAGCCTGACATTTAACTTAATAAGCGCAGGAGCCTAATCCACACATATGCTTATATATTAATTTCAGTAATCAGCGAGCGGACAGTGACACAACTAGATGCTCTTCTCCGTCGGTTATTCATGCCAAATAAATGCCAAATGCTTAATTTAATTCAAAAAAAATTATATAATCTGCATGGTAAATACCTTATAATCGTTGGAATAGTTATGAATCAGTGACCATTGTACTAAAGGTACATCGACCAATTTACTAAAGTAATTTTTCATACAATGAAGTCCGGTAGTTCGGCACTACGCGTGGGCTTCCGTTCCGTCAATCTATATAGCATTGAAACATGTATAATTAACGTGGTCTTGCACTTATGGAAGGTTGTTTTACCCACGTAATTTTATGGTCCAAATAACTGACAATCTTATATTACTCATCACCTTAAACATTTTAATCGAAAACGAAAAAAAAAATAGTTATAACAGTCAATTCAATTTGGTACTTTATTTCTATTACATTCATTTTTAAACATCAACCGTTTTTTTACAGTAATTCAGAATTCAGTTTTATGAAAGTTCTAAAAATCAATTTGTTTAAAGTAAAACCAGCATTGCAATTCATATAACTTGCGCCTAAATATGTGTACTTATATTATAAAGACAATTCATAGGAAACGATAAGAACAGATACTGAATAATTAGTTAATAGTTGCTTAATGGCTGAATTCTTGTTACACTTTCAATTTTCTCCATGACTCACAACAACATAATACTCATATACATAAAGTTTATATTATAAATGCTTCACATTAAAAATAGTTTGTTTGCTTATTATTTATTGATTGATATTTTCTTCGGTCTCATGACTTATTCATTGATTTTTCGTAATCTAACATTAAGTAAGTACATACATACTAGCTACGAACTTAAATATGTAAATTTTATATTATTATTATTATAATTTGCAACTAAGATGTGTTGATTTAAAAAATTATTGTATTTTTTGCTGATTTTTTTTGTAAATTGCATAAGAGGCCAGTCAAAAATTAAAAGTTCTTTAGCCTCTATTCCTTTTTTTTTGCATAATCCTAAACGATTTTTAAAACATTAAAAATTAGAATCTAACAAGTTGTCATTAAAAACAAAATAAAAATCTTAAGGATGTAACAAAATATTTACAATTCCTAATAGTGTTTGTCTGTAAACTTATATAACAAATAAAATGTTTTAAAATGCAGTTCTTGTATTCCAGTTCAAATTTTTAAAATAGGGATATGTTAAATTCGACAACGAAAATCGATTGTATACTTATAATAAAAACAAACTTTAAACATAAAATAAACTTAAGACTAAATATAGTACATAAATATTTCAGTAATTTTTTCAAAGCAAATGTTTCTGGATGTCGAAATGAGAAAAGAAACTTCAAGTTCTTTGCATAAACATGTAAAGTTGAACAAACGTTATAAATAAACAATATTTTTAAGGCATAAATTATGACCATTTAACTTGAATACAAATTCAATATTTAGTTACAAATTGTATAATTGTATTAGTTGCAGTTGGAATGAATATTAAGTCAGATAATAATAATAAATATTCAGTTAAATCGAGTGTATATATTTAAAAGTAAAAAATGTGTCTTTCTTGTTTGAATTTAGTGTGTAAATGCTAATCTGTCAATAATGAATGATTTTCAAGTAGAGGATGAAGCTCATTTACTTACGAGTAAGTACGTTTTCAAGAAGCAGATAAGTTTTAAAATTGTTGGTAGATTTTTTTTGTGGTGGGGTGTATATTTTATTTATCAAATTCTAAAAGCCCTACAAATATACAAACAAAAACATCATGATTCAATTGCGATAAAGTTTTTAACAAGTTTGTTAAAATTATCCTTGAAATAAAAATACTTTAAACTAACGAATTTAATATGGCATGTTTATTTGTACGAATAAGTTTTGAATGAAGCTGTTTCTCACTTTGAATTTGTAAATTGCAGTTTTTGCAGCAAACTTCTCAACGTCATTTCAATTTAAACTAGAGAAAGATTTACCCTGTTTTGTTTTTGTTACTTTTGATTTCTATATAATTGCATTTTTTCCTAATAAAAAATGTTCTTAAACTTGGGAATATCTACCGTAAGACGAAAATTGAAGTGTTGGGAACATTTTTATCGATTTGCAACATTAACAGAAGCTCAGTGATTTTAATGTGTAACGTGTGGCTATACGCAACTTCAATAGAAGTCAGCTTCTAAATATACAATTGAGCCAATTTTGTTCATCAAAAGATAAAGTTGTATTTAGTGAAAGTGGTTTTAGTCAAAAAGCATTGAACACATGTGGGAGGATCTTGTGAAAATAAACATTGGTATCAACAACAGGTCATTGAACACGCACGTCTGCTTTGTCTGGGATTTACAATCAACCTCAATGATTCCCATGCAATAAAATTCACAAATTGTGTTAATCTAATTACATGGATGATTCACTAATGGCATTTATGGCTGGAGAAGGGATTATTTTTCCAAACGCAGCGACTCAAAGAACAAGTACATATTTATAATATTGCGTTGTGTATAAGTGGTGATTTGATATCATTGGATTGTACGATTGTTCTGTAAGAAGTGGACATGTGTCTGTAGATTAAAAGTTATTATTTGTCCTGATAGCATGATAGTCAGATTACAGAGCCGCTCTGTAGTTGGATGCTTTCTAGAACTCCTTCAAAATATATACAATTCTTGTCAATTTCGTTTAAATGAACGGAAAATGAACAGTGATCCAAGTGCTTTCAAACAGCAAAAGACATTGATTTGCGACAAACTCAATTACTCTTATCACTTCAATACGTCATAAGTCTGGGAATCTAGAATGAAAGAGAAGAAAGTCAATAGAAGAATAACACAATTAAATTTAGATTTCCAATTTTTACCTCATACTATCTTCTGTATACTGCGACGGAACATCAAACATTTCCGGTTGTATGTTGTCTCGAAACTCAAATTTCTGAAAAGTGATTTTGGCAGAGACTGTCGGCAAAATGGGTATGTCAATTTTCACTGGAAAGCCGCTCGGCAATTTTAAGGTTACGAATTCTCGTAGTTTCGTAAAGTGTTTAAATGGCGCGATAACTTCCAATACATTAAGCAACATGTCGACGCTCAATGGAAAATTTTTACTCTAAAAAGACAAACCGTAAATTAGATAATCTAATGCGATTATATTTGAAGTATGAATGTAATCCCATGATATTTAAGACACATCACACCACACAAATAACTCACCATTGCCACTGTCGCACGGAAATTTTTGCTGGACTCCTTGTAAACGAACTCTCGACCCAACTTTATGTATTCGCCGGGTTTAGCATTAATATATTCCAGCCAGGTGACATGACACTCTGGCGGCGGATCCAATGATGGTCGTCTTACAATCTCACCATTTTGATCCATTCCATGGGAATGTCCTTTAGTCAATGACTCCATTAATGCCTTGTTTTTTTGCAAATCATCTGAATTCAAATGTTCGCGTCGCTTTCGCGACTCCAACACCAAACCATTGATGCAATAAAGGTCACACTCAAACTGGCCAGCCACCGTTTCGGTTTTGTCCTCGCGAAATATCCAACCGGATTGGGCTCGCGTAAAATTGATGCTCTTTGTTGACATTTGTGCCGCCAGTATATCACTGGACATGAGAATGTCCACCTCGTCCTGAATTTCGGCTTCTGTCTCCTCGTAACGTACCCTCTGATAGCATTGGTATTCATTGTCCAAAACGGTTAGCGAGTCTTTGGGAGATTTATCACCACGGAAAATGAACGAAATGTCACCACGCTCCCAGCGCATGTCTGAGAAGTCAACGAGTGTGGTGTCGAGGCGAATGGAGCAGCCAGATTTGTGTATTTTGCATATATCCGATGGAAGAATTCGTGACACCAATGGAACTGTGTGCATGAGGCGACAACACGAAAAACGGGTATTTGTCAGTAAAAATAAACCGAAAAAAAAATCAATGGGATTAAACTAGTTTACCCCATGAGTGGAAATCCCATTTAAGTTCCATATAGAAGTCTCCCATCTGTCGCAGAGCTTTCACCAAATTGGGTCGTCTTGTTTCCATTTGTTCTCTTGCTTGTTGCTTCAGCTTTTGCAGCAAAGAGCAGACTATAATTTAAAGAATCATTGCAATTTATTTGTACAATTAATATAATTCAACAATACTTGTCTGTCTGTCGCCATAGCTGATTGCTTCGGCCAACGGAGACCATCCAGAAATATTCTTTATCTTAACCGGTGCTCCATGCGCTAGAAGCAAGTGTGTAAATTCTGTAACAAATTAGTCATTAGGTTCATGTTGTGATAAAGTTAAAATACAACAACAATGCACAGGTGTTGAAAAATCAATTATTTTCACTGGGTATTTAGATTCGGTGAATTACGGTGTGACTCAATCGATGCACTTCTTATCACAACTAAGTGCTTTTTTTTGTGAATAAAGACGAATTTGATGGCATCATCAATTATTATTAAGTATTATGAATACCGATGAAAGAAATTTTATCTAATCTGTTGAATGATTCCCATATACAAATGTTAATAGCTCCAAATTATTGAATGACTTAAATACCTTTTCGGCCCAGCATGACAGCCAAATGAAGCGCTGTATTTCCTGCGAAAAGAAACAAAACCAATTAGTAAAAATAATTCAAATATTTAACGAAAATATTGAAATACTGCAATTTGACACAAGGCACACGGGCATACTTTGGCCGCTATGTTTGGAGGACGATTGTGAGGAACTGCAAAGACCTCGGCAACACCATTTGGGAACTTACCATGCTTATCCTTTTCTGTTATATCACATGTCCTTAAAAGTTGAGATAATCTTTTGATATCGCCAGTAAATATACATTCGTGTAAGGGATACACAGAACTGTCATCGTCGCTGTCAGCCATGTTTGATACAACTTATCTTTTGAATGTACGCAGAACGACGCGAGAATTTGACTGAAATTTGCCTTTCTTTTTTATCATTTTTTTTTGACAACAAACACGTTTGCCAACTTAAGAGTAACTAAATAAATAAAAACAATTCCAATTTTTCTGGATCGTTCGGTGGCTAACCTGCATAATATCGCAAAAAAAAGAATTTTATGCGACCCGGATAATTCTTGACTCTTAAGTCTTTGGCTGCGTTTATAGTGTTTGGAGGTTTGGAGATCTCATCGAATAATATTCACTCGCTATTTGGCCTCATACTATTAACAAATAGCAATTATTTAACAAGACATATCACAAGTAAGATTGAATTTGACGCTTCCTATTTTAATGTAAAAGTAAACGATATTTTACAGACCGTTTCATTTATTCAGAATAAAATTTAAAATTATATTACGCCGCAACAAATACCTAATAGATCACATAACCTCAATAGTCTGTCGAGATCATATTTAATCTAGGCAGAAGCAAAATTCTTTTTTATCAGCCATGTCGTTTGATGACTACTCATGGAATGACCGTCGAAAGAATCCACCACCAGATGAAGTTCAGCCACCAGGATCCAGACTTGGTAAGTTTTAAATACAAAAATTTGCGAATAAATGTATAACAAATGCAATTTTTTAGATCTTAACCTTCTCGAGAGCAGTTTAAGTAAACTTAACAAAGATCTCCAAGATGACTTCAAACTGGCCGAATCTGCTGCTTTGCTTTCACGTGTAATGGCCCGACGTGCGCACTCATTTCGAGGCCAAAAAATGTTCCAGTGTCTAAAAAAAATTCGAACATCTCTATGTCGGTATCACGAAGTCAATATTTTGAACAGAACAACCAGAATAAATGGTCTCTTCACACACAATTCTGTTCCCGTGAGACACTGTTTTGGGTACTTCTTAATGAGACTTCAAATAACTGTAAAAATTCTGCTCCGAACATATTTATGCTGTAACCAAGCGTCAAAGATTTGTTTTCAATTGATGAAAATGAATCATTTTATGGACATTAACGTTTTGATTATAAGCATTTTATCGGAAATCACGTCTCTGTGCCATGCGATCATGAAGGCTATCAAAACGTTTATTGACGCATCATTGCCGCTTAAAGATAATCTTCCCAAATCATTGGTCGAAAAATGTGCTGATGATGGTTACAGAGACATATTAATAAATGACCAAGATGCACTGGAAAGCATTTTCAGCAAGAGAAGTCGTCCAATCATCCCGAAACCTCTAAATGTCGTAAAAAGTTTGATGGACTTTAGTGACGAAGAGGCTGATGAACACTCGTTGATACCGAAAATCTCCAATCCCGAGGTGAACGTACCTTCTACGATGAAAAAACAGAAAATTATAGACATTGGTGAAGCAGTGTCGAGAAGTTCGTTCATGACTGAGAATAAAAAGCGTAAAAAGTAATTATAACAT
>JANSTS010008528.1:44885-55681 GCA_026546915.1 Sylvicola fuscatus | reverse complement strand
CACCCAAAACCCTATGATTTCCATGAATGAATTTTTCATACGCGATGGTGTGGAACATTTGACAAATATTCATTTGGTACAGCTCCGCCATGAAAAGCAAACATATATGTATGTATGTATATTTACATACCATAGATGTAAGCTGTGTGTACCTTAGCTCGAAAAGTTGAGCGCAAATTTCATTATCGCACGTAACTATCTGATCGTCGCGCTAAAAGCCAAAAAACTTATAAATATGCCAGCTATGGTCTGTAAAAGGAATCAAACATACAATCATACAATATGAAAATGTATAAAATTTGGCTGGTCGGTGCATATCAGGCATTCAACTCACGTTAACGCCGCGCTTTTTCTGTTGAAGGAGGGTGAGCGTTTCAATTAAACCGAATTTAAACTGCACGTTATGTTCCGAAATTCCCCAATGCTGCTTTTTATCTCGTGCGAGTATGCTTTTAGGCGTTTATTTGCATAAAACATATATTCGCCATAATAAGTTGCGATAAACACAATTTGATAATCCAAATGCTATTGCTCGCCACAATTTTATTAAGCGGAAAACTGGAAATTGTGTGCACACACAATGTGCTGTGAGTTTCCATTATTGTCTGCGCGAGTCCGCGACATGTGCCCACATTTATTGCATACGCCGTGCAGCAAAGTGCATTAAAGCACGTTCCCATTATGTCAGACCAGTATGTTTGAGTGGGGCTCATGTGGCGCGACCGTTTCGACAACAACATTTATACACATGGCCGATACCCACCCGCCTTATCGGCGCAAATGCTCGCTTAGAATAGAAAATTAATATTTCAGACTGCAACCCCATTCATGTAATAGTAATTCTTGGAAGTGTGTCGAGCGTGTGGCTAACTGCAAACAAGGAACTCAACATTCAGAAGGAGCTCATTGCTTTGCCACTTAAAAATATCATATTGTTATGGTAATAAATGGTGAATATGAATTGGCAGTGATTATGTGACGATTATTTCTAATAAATTGTATGCAGCGTCGTAACTGTTTCTATAAAGCACGCATTGTGCATAAATTTGCAGCAATTGGCAATTGGCTGGCAACTTCTTGGCGTACGTTAATATATGCTCCATTTTAACAAGATTTCTTTTTGTTGCAGCCATCTTCGATATTCGCTTAAAAGCCGGCCCCAAACAACTAATGCAAATAAACATTCAATCAGCACAGACACAACAACAAAAGTCGTTTCCGGTGTCTAAAAAAGCAATGCAAAAATGGTTTGATCAATTGTATATTCAAAATGCTAAGTTGTCCTGCTCAAAAAAAAAAAATCGTTCTTTTATGTAGTCAAATTAAAGCACCTATAACCTTGCTTGGAAATTGAGACAAATAAATGCATGCAGATTACGAATGCAATTCAGTCAATAAATAAACATAAAACTAAAAACAGTCGATAAGAAAGGCCAAAAGATTAGAAGTGTGCACTGTGCACTCTGCAATGTACTGCCCGCATCGGAAAACATACAACTTCATGCTTGCATTTATACATACGACTGCAGTGTCATCAGAAATAAATTGGTTTGGTGTTTATCAGAGGCCTTATAAACATTTCCACGAAAAAATGCGTCGATAGTGTTATCATATTCAAAAATTGTGCATGATTAACAGTGATCATCCGTTTCGACTTGATTTAAGATGCTGGCACATATTGTGCAAACGTCTATCTAGTTAAACACATGACATCCGCTCAGTTAGCTGAGGACTGTCTTCAAAAGATTTTTCATAAACCATTTAACATACTTTCCACAATAGCCGGCCGGAGACTCTTCGACATTGCGTCGCGTCGTCGCCAACGCATATAAGCGGCATCAGCACCGACGCTGGGCCACTGCGTATCTTCTCGGCGGCGGCAGAATGCGGGAATCAAATTAGACCAAATCATTCAATTATGCATTGTAATGCATGAATTGGGTCACTTTGAGATGCGTTTGATTTGAATTCACTTTCTATGCGCGAATTCAGTCTATGTACGAGCATATGCATTTGTCCGCTGTCAAGTGATCCGGGGACAGGCTGGTTCCACCGCGAGTGTTGCGGCAGCTTCTTGACTTGACGCGTACATATTATCACATGTTATGTGCATTCTAAATGAGATCACACTATTTTTAGAGGCGTGCGCATTGTACAATCGGCTGATTTGACAATTCTCACTGTTGCACGAGAAGATGAGATCTTTTGAAATGGAATCGCGTTGTTTAGTTGTTGAAACTGATTCGATTAAGCTAAAAGACTGCGATTTCGTCCTGAATGACGTGAGCTAGCGAATATGCGCATAACAGACAGCGTTCTTATGAGATGCAAATCAGTGAGGCGTCGCGTCGCTCACTGGCAATACCGCACGACGCAATTTAGCAAGAGTTCATCACCAGCAATGACCATTTTTGGTAATGAAGTAAACACTTTCGCATCAATTGTTCCAGCAACGTGATCGCGGCATTCGTTGCCTAATTTAAATTTCAAATGCTTCCGCTCACATAGGGGTACTTGCAAATTCATGCATTACATTGAAATCACGTTTTCCAAATACCTGAAGCCCTCAAACGAACAAACACAGCCAGAGGAGACCAGCAAAACCAACATCACCCAAATACATATAATCTACGCCCGTCACGTGGCAGCCATGAGCCGCCACAACGAGAATGCGTCCGCTTCGCACAAGACCTCAAATATTGTGGGTATTGAAAATTAAAATAATATGCTAAATATTTGTGACTCTTGAAACTATGTATACAGATCTGTAAGTTTTGGGATTAAATCTCAATCATATGATATGTTCCGAAAACCAGTTTGTCTTCTGGTAATTTTGGTGGGCCGGGGATGTGTGACTGTTGTGAGCATGATTACAAAAAATGGTGTATGGCCAACGTACGTCATTGTCCGGATGGTACTAACTGGCCAAAATTTGCAGTCGCCGAATAGAAAATGTACTTATACTTTCGTTTTGTTGTGCTTATACTTTGGAAGTAAATAACTATAATAAATATGGTTTTCCTCTAAAATCTCTAGTGCAAATTTAAATTGGTGTTGTAGGGCTCGTAAAATATAGCTTCATGTCAATCTCTATGACGCTGACGTGGTCTTTCGAGTTTGAGCAGCATAAAAATTAGTTTATGTGCATATCTTTATGGGGAGAAAGTAATATATGTGTATAATCGTTTCATATTAGTTACACCTTACAACTAGTAATGACAATAACTATGTGATTATATCTATAATTTATCAGCTGTTGCCTGTTACTTAAAATGTACGCTTGTAATGCCGATTTGAACGCTGCATTTGTTGGTGCATCCGTTTTGCTTTAGCAAGGCTTCAAATTGAAGCGTCAATGTTGCATTTGATTCACTTTCACTGCATTAATAAATAGCAATTGACCGAGTTGTTTTACGAGTCTTTCGGCTATACAATCTGATTTTATTTCTCAACGGATTCTCTTTAATTTCGTTTTTATTATTGTTTAATTATTTGTGAACATATGTCAAGGTCATGCCAAGTTTTTACTAATTACCAATATGACGAACGTACTAGTTTCAAGGTTAGGAAACAGCTTCGTCTTCATATAGCCTTGATGCAAATAGATTATTAATATTTCATCTAAAAATTGTGTCTTTTCCGTTTTTCTTATTTATTTCTCGTTTTACCAAATGCTTACTTCTCATATGAGACTATTAAAGTTGCTATTCTCACTTTCTTACAACTTACCAGCTGCTCCGTTGAATAGAAAGAAACATATGCGCGTAAACTATGTCGTAGGCTTATCCTATATCGGTTTTTCATTCCTCCACAATACACAAAAAACCGATAGCACCAATTTGGCCGCGAAATCAATGAAGCCTGTTGGTATGGCCAATGCGGCTCTAGCTTTGCGCGTACTTAAGAGAGAAGTCAGACCGTTCGGCTGCCAATGATGAGCCTTCCTCGTATGTGGATTGTGGTCTCTGTATGATTAGGTTAGGCATGAATGGCCTTTAGCCGTCGCTGGCTGCGGCTGCCTCCGCTATAAGTGTGTAGTCTACGTAGGTACCGTCACCTACATATATGTATAGCAAGATTACAAATTTTCGTCCATATGGTTTTTGTAAACACAGAGTTATGCGTGTGCGCCCCACAGCTCTTTCCAAGACGTGCGCACACCACTGCAACCCAGCCGTGTAACATATGCGGCGCACATATGACCGCGTTATGTACTCCCACCGTTTGTGTTCATCCACATATTATTATTATATTCTGCAGTACAATTTTCGTACGTTGATTAGATGGGTTTTGTTGTGTTGTTTTGTATTCTTGTAGTAAAGTGTCGTTTTTTTGGTCTTTGCGTTGTTTCTGTTTAATTCATTCGCGATTGCTGTTGTTGTCCAATATATCCACCACAGTTGGCCGCGAATCGTATGCTGGTCTTCTTCGCCAGTATATTATAGTACATTTTATATACGACACATCGAACACATCCAGCAGGATTGTTATATTATCGTGCCAGGCGGTTTTTTCCTCTCCCCCTCTCTCTCTCTCTGCCAAGTCTCAGTGTATACGAATCTCCACCACCACATCGCGTGTATTGGGGATTGCGCGGTGTCTGCGATATGTGTTGTACTTTCCGTGGACTACAGCCGACTCCGATGTTCCACGACTGATGGCTGAGTCGACGCAAATGAATGTACATATTTAATTAAACGCGTCTTATGTACCAGCAGGATTTTATATACACGCCAGTTACGTAGACATATACGTACATATTTTAAATGCTGTGTGTCGATTGTCGACCGGCGAAAAAGCATATAGCATTCACTGAAACGAGGTGCTCCGACTAGTCCGCGTTTGACTTTGGTGAAGTGAATATATTGGGGTTTAAATCTCAAGAAAACCAAAAGTTTTTCAGTGTTCGCAGTGGAAAGACGCACGCGATTTTGTGACTGTTTTGCTTTTATTTGTTGTTTAAAAAAAAGTTCTACTTGATTCTGATGTGTTTGCCCACAGATTCTCGGCGGCCTACACAGTGCATCGAATTTTGTGTTTACTCTAATTGAAAAATATCTGGTAATTCAGTGTTTATTTTTGCCTGTTGTTAATTTACATATACTCGCCTGAAATAAATTGTGAGTGTCGAAAAATGAAGTAAGCTTTAAAAGCTCCGTGTACTTATCTGCCTATGCAATCGCCAGTAATGTACAGAAAATTTGTATAAATAAAAATAACAGAAATACTAAATACACACGCACTTTATTTTGGTATCACAAGTGGCGCGCATACGCATTCATTCGCTGTTTTCCATTTACACATGACTGTAAGACGTTCCCGATGTTACAGCACCATTTTCAAATACGACAGTATACTAAATTTAGACATATTAACACCAAAAAATCGTAATATCTTCTATAAGCGTAGTTAAAATGATAAAACTAAATTTACATTTTTTCGCTGTCGGAATTTTCGATTTGTTCACACAATTGAGTGCAAGTGACATTTTTTCTGATAACACACGTTCATTTTTATCGCAGCTATCAGCCGCAGCAATAAAACAATTCACAGGCAATGCATTGTGGCGTGTCTTAATACTATTTTCATTTTTTTTTTTGTAAATTAATCTTCATATTTGAAAATGGTGTAATTGACGCGGCGTAGCGCCGGTCAATGTCAAAGAAATAAGCGTCAGGTCGAATTTATAAAATTTGTCGAGTGTGAGTACAATGGCAAGTGTACGAGAATCGCGAAAGATTTTAGCTGCATGTTTACTTTTTTACTCTACTATCGATGTGCAGCAACCAAAAATTTCCATATGAAAAACCCATTTTAACCCTGGTTTCTTTATCGGGAATAATTCAATTCCATTATACTCGAATGCACTCGTATTCTTAATCGGTATTTCTCTGAAGTCTGTTCACGTAGATAAGATGTCCTTTTAACCTACATCGCAGATAAGTAGCTACGTAAATGTATTTTTTTGAATACTTTCAATGCAGTAATCTGGTGATGTGTTGTGACTCTTCTTTGCATCTTGATTAGTATAGTTCTATATCCGAAGCAAGTAAAAAATCTTACAGTCGAAACTTAAAGCACATACAAATTGCGAGAAAGTGACCTTTTCTGTGCTGAGAGAGTGCAATTTTTATTTTTATTATAAAAATTGCGCCACGTCTTCCCCGCCAGCATCTGCGCTTTTTGCATTATCATTGTGGCTCGAATAAGTCGCAGCCACCCTTTTCTTCCTTTTTATATTTATTTGTAATTTATATTTATTGGCAGTCTTTCGACGATCGACGCATATATAAATTATATGTACATTAAGTGCGCAGAAAAGTTGAATAAAAAGTGAAAGTAGTTTAATTTTACACAAATTGAAAGTCGCTTAAGACAATTATACATACAACCAAGATAAAAGTGAAGATGCAAGTAAATAAATAAACACTATTATTTACAACTGTGCTGTAGCGTGTGATTCTGTTTTCTCAACAATGGAACTTTGATGCGATGCGTCTTAGTAAATTCGATATATACCAGCAATGAGTACACTTACAATAGCTATTCCATGGTTTAAAAAAAACATCTTGGGGGATACAGTGAAATTTAAGTCCTTAAAAACTTTTTAAGACGGTGCCTCCAAAAAGATTCCGGCAAAAATTCGATCTGCATCGCTTAAAATACCTCACCAAGATTAAACACATATGCAGATTACAGACTTACTTAGCCAGATGATAATAAATTATTGATGTGGGTCACAATTTTACCTTGGTGCTTCTGCTGCACCCCGACTGCACTACGAGCATCACACAAAGCACATGGATTTACGCGTTGCACAATTTCGATTCTGATTCTTCTCCACCAGCATGTTTGTATTCACTGCATTTTCATATTTTTATATTACGCTACTGCACTTGAGTCATGATCACATGCAGTCTCCTCTTGTAACGCTTCCTCCGGCGCACAGAATACCATCATTCCTTATACGTAGATGGTATACCCGATTATTGCAGTATTGAATAATATGCATTTGTAACCTGGTATTGCTGGATTACTTCTTTTGCGTCCATATCTAGAGATACTTGTACAAGTGTTGTTAGCAAGTAAAAGTATATCTATAAAACAGCAATCGTATATAATATGAACATGATCGCTAAACAACTTTTTTAAAATTGAAAGTTGACCTCAAATGTGAAAACTCGATCTCTCGCGCGCTCGCGAGTCGCGATTGCTAGCATATGCGCGGCGCATATAGTCTCCTCGATAGCCATCCGAATGATCGCGTCATGTGTGTTTTAAATATATATTATATTTCACACATACAATTTTAATTTATATGGTTTTTTTTTATCAATACTTTTTTGTTTAATGGTGTATGGTGTTTCAGAAGAATTCTGAAATTTGGGCAAATTACATTAAAAAGTAGAAAAACATCCATGGAGTGAATTCATGTTGCACACATGTCATAGCTGATATCATTATCTTGTAATTATGCTATTTACTGTGTGCGTCTCGTATTCATGCTTTCGATTTTGTTTCAGTTGATAACACTATAAACATATTCAAACAAACTAGTTGGCTTTTATGTACTCACAGACAATGCTGGAGTGTTGCTGCACATTTATTAAAACACATAAACTGCAAGAGCTGGCTTTTATCAGCTCGCAAACAAACAATAGCGGCGACGTTTTGTGGTAAATCTCCACAGAGGCAGCAGCTTGCAACACAAATATAATGTTTATCCACCGCGAGCTTATCATCTCAAGTTTGAGTTTGAGTATACATGTATGTATATACATATATTTAACTCGTTTACTTATTGACTGCGTCGCGTCGTACTATGCGGCATGCATGGAGTTAATTAGCGCACGTTACTCGTGCAGCCTTTACAGTGGCGCATACATAGCATAAAGTTACCAGCAAAAGCGCTTAAAGCACACGCAGGCGCAGATAACGCCGCGCAGTGCCGCGTCGAATGCCGCGCGCACAAACAAACGGTTTTTATTTCAATTATTTATGTCAAACATACAACATGCTCGTTGCTTATGTGCTCCGAATAAATTAGTCGCCAATTACAATTTCAAAATAAAACCGTTCATGCTTGACGGGGTATTTTAGTGCGTTTATACTAATAGTTTTATTCAGAACGTATTCTGCGTGTGTGGTGTGCGACATCGAATTTACCGCAACATTACTGTGTGTTAAAACGACTAGAATTAATGAAGTAAACCCGACACAGCAGATATTTGCTCGTCTTGTCTGTGTCCGAATCCCGTTCCCATATGTTACACGTGTCCTCCAAATACTATCCGTACATGACTGCAGTCACCAGCATAGAATGTCGTTCAATCTGAAATCGAAACTTGCACAGACAATAGCAAGTGAAAATGAGGCTAACGAAATCAAGTTTGCCCCAAAACGTTTTCTCCCAATCACTTCGCGTGGGTGGCTAAGTATAAACTCATTCAACGAGTTTCACGTGCTGCAATACCAATCCACCTACATTTTATTATACAAGAGAGTCGCCTAAATGCAATGCACTTGTTTTTAGTGCAATCCGTATGTAGTGATGCCCACAATAATGTGCATTGAAAAGCTAGCGTATATATTTATCGTTTGTCGGGATAATTTAAACGTTCTTATAGGTTAGTGGGCTTTGTCTTACATCTATAAAATATTATTAATTATCAAAACAAGATTGAGGAGTCACTTGTTTTATTGCACACAACTTAAGGATAGTTTGTACTGTATAAGTTGAAAGCACGAAATGTCAATGCTCCTTGCGTTGCTTTGGTAATTTTAATGATTTTCTATTGCAGAGCAACAGGTGGACACTGAGCATGCGCCGCAATTCATGTTTTACATAAGCAGTATACTAATTAATTTACACACTTTCCTGTGTACATTATGTACACGTCTTGAGATAAAAGTACGTTAAAAAATAACTTTATTTAGTACACAGAATATTTTTTCAAAAACTGTTCTTTTCGTTTCCTTAACAGTACAAAGAGAAAACTTTCTTATAATATTACGAAACTTACTTCCCCATTGACAAAAAAAAAATGATTTAAAACAAACGGTAGAAACAATATTTTTATAATTGTTTCACTTTCTATGTCTTAAGTATGCACTCGTACACGACAACAACAGTAACTAAGATGAAAAAATGTTCATCACGAATTGGCGAAATTTCCAAATAACAAACAAGTATGCTTGTTTAGGAATTCCCCTCTTCAATGCATTTGATTTTTCATTTTGCACATGTGTATTCGTGTTTTTCCATATCGTTTCGTTTTGGGCACTGATTAGATTGCCGCAATAAATATATGATACAGTCTAACATTTAAGAAGCATAAGACATCATTAAACATGATTCATAACCTACAATGAATAATATGAATAATTAAAGAATGGTTTGTTTTCAAAAAATATGTGCAGTGAATATTCTACCGCGCATCTACTGAATAATTCTGCGTATGTGGCGAGAGATTATGATGCGAAAGTGCACGGGTATGAAATTGAAATGGGCCCATAAAAGCGCAGAAGCGAGTTACTTGGCGCAATGAAGAACATGAGTGGATGGAATTGAGGAAGACTGTGCGAAAAGCTATAAACGTAAATGATCGTTGAGACATAAAAATGTTATGCTTTTTTTTTTTGCACGAGCAAAACGAAAAAAGCACGTTCTACACCGGTTGGCCATGCGCCATCCACTTGGTAACTTTATGGGCGGCTGGCTGTTTGCCCGTCAAGTGCGCCAAATCGCGTTGTTCATATATGCCTAAGTACACGTTCCGCACGCAAGTGTGTAACTTTTTTAATAAATTCATTTTTTATAAAAAGCCTAATTTCTGATTGTAAGAATGCTGCTTGGTCATTTTTCCTTACAAGACTACCGACCGAGCTGTGCTTTAATATAGTTGTAATATATTTTACAACTAATTGCTTAAAAGTCAGAGAATAATTTCATAATAAACATAAGTTATGTTATATAAATGAATAGCTGAAAAGAAACCATTTATCGGGCACGTTTTTATTATTAAGGCGCGCCGAATTGCTTTTTTAAATGAAATTGCGTCTTTTAATTCTGTTCGATTTCTATATGCTTATTTGAATGAAACTTTCAATTGGATTTGTGTTTTCCGTGGTGATTGCGAAAATGAAGACAAATTATTCTTACGATCATCGATTTATTGGAGCTTAATAATTATTAATTGGCTTACAAGGACGATTAATAGCCCGTCTTTGGTATTGTTCATTCGCTTGGTGTCTAAACAAAAACTGAAATTCCTCCACGCACACGTCTAGTTTTTTGCATTACCAACCAAAATTAGTTTCATTTTTGATATACCGTCTCGAGCTGTAAAATGTGGAGTCAGCGTCTCTAATAGTTTTTGGCAAGTCCCAAATTTGCAATTCAATTGAATTCTGTGAGCGCGAGGAAACTTTACGAATACAAATCGTTTCGCAATAAGATTTGATTTTTATCTTGCGGGCACTTGTGCGTTGCTCATTTGAATTCTAAACCGATTGATATTAATTGTAGAGTGACAAGCAAATTGAAAGTAACATTGCACAGACAACATGTATTCGATCTCTACACGGTCACGGTCAGCATTTGAAAGCGAAACTTTTCGCGTGAATCGTGTTTGTTACATGGTTTCTATATGAGAAGCCAACTGCTGCAGCATTGTCATATTTATGTGCGAGCCTGGTTGCCGCCGTAACACATAATAGATATGTATGGCTCCGACATCATAGTTCATACACACAACATTTAGACGAAAGTGACGGCTTGAGAACTTAGTTCAATT
>JANSTS010008528.1:0-25127 GCA_026546915.1 Sylvicola fuscatus | reverse complement strand
ACAGAATAGATTGAGGAAAGCCAGGATAACCATTAATTTTATTATTATTCCTTAGTATATTTATTGTTTTAAAATAAATTGTGTAAAAGTATCCAAATTGTATATATATATAATTGCAAATTAAAATAATTGTTTAAAAAAAATTTTTTTGTTTAAAATTGCAGACTTATTGGCTAAAAAAGGAGTTTTAAATATTAACATAGGTTTCAAGTTTTGGACAGCCTCTTTCGTTGCTTCCTAAATTGTTTGTATAGTTTTATTAAAATGTTTAATTCTGGTTGGCCGATTTTCGTCCAGTTTGACTGTTTGATGTTTTTTTTTTATCCACTTCAGTTACCTATTTTTATTGACTGAGCTATGTTCGAATCTATAATTCTTTTGTGATTCTTTTGTGATTCTTTTGTCTGTAATATTCTTTGTAAAAAAAAACAAATAATATAATAATATTTATAAAAATTGAACTATAAATATGTGTTTCCAAAATGAGCTAATTTTACAACAAATTTCAAATTTAAAAAATAAGTATGTGGCACAGCTGGTGTGGTGGAGACTTGAGATTACAATATGTGGAGAACTTTCTCACTGCAATAATTTCGATAAATTCGATTTCCATAAAATGTCAAGCCGCTTCGTGATGAAAACGTGTGGAGCGTTTTAAATCACAATTTACTTGGAATTTGTTTATCCAAACTAATTAAAAGTGGGTTTTTCGTGTAGAGAAAAAGTGAAAAATTAAACAGATACTGCACATAGTGCACAGAAGTGCAAAGCAACGATTTAGTATCGCATTGTTTTTATTGCAAATCTGCACACCAACACACACATCTATAGTGATCACCAGGCCACAACAAAGTAGAAATTTTTTCACGGTCGCATTTCTTAAGCTTGTGTTAGTGTAGTGAATTTATTGTGCAAATTTTATTTAAAAGTTTAAAATCAGAATTACAACAACGACGAGTTTTTTATGAAGCGTCCGTCTTTCTGTTTCAAATTTTACTGAATTTTTTTTGTTCTGGAGGAGCTAAAATTCATACCATATTCATTTTTAATAATTTCGATCAAATTTAATTTTACCAAGTGATAAGATGGGTGAAAAGTGGATCGGAAAATGTGTGTCAATACATTGTGGAAGTACCTTGGGAGTGTTTCAAGGTACCATCAAACAAACTGATCAAACAAAAATTACCATAACACGAGCTTTTCGAAATGGGCTACCGATCAAGAAGCAAGATGCAGAAGTTACGATCATGTACGTTTTGAATTTATACAAATGTTAACATTAACCAACATTACAAACTTTCAATTTATTTTGACAGGGCTAGTGATATAATAAAGCTGGACATAATTCCCACAGCACAAGCCCAGACAAATTTTATTCCAGTGGCTGTGAACAATCCCACACCCGTGAAAGAGCCAAATTTTCAAGCTGTCCGACAAAGCGCGTTGTCCACTAAAATGAGGGACATGAAACTCAATCCTTCGTAAGTTTTTTTTTAACAATTTTAACAAACGCGCTCGTAAATAATATTTCTATTTCTAGAAAATCGCCACACGTAAATCAACAAATTCAATCGCAAAAGCCAGCAAAGCCTAAGTCTCCCGCTGGCAATGGAAAAAGCGGCATGAATAACAACTACTTTCCCGTCGCCCAAGAGGCACGTCGCGACAGTAGCAAACCGATTGACATTGCACCCAACGGTAACAAGCTGAATGGATCAATTTCATTTAATAAAGCAGATAAGAAGAAGGCAAAGCGCAACAACAACAATATTCAAACATTTGGCACTCCAGTTGACAATCCAGTCATGGATGGGGACTTTGATTTTGAGAAGAATCTGGCACTGTTTGATAAGCAAGCAATTTGGGATGAAATTGAGTTGGAGCGCCAGTCTTCATCGCGTACAAAAAACAACGGAAAAGTCAATCCGAATCAAAAGTATAAGCACGATGAAAATATTTTGGTCGGTTCACCAACGGTGTACCGACAGATTGAGACAGAACGTCCGAGTCAGCAGGAGTACACGACTGATGATGGACTTATTATACCATCCATACCGATATTGTTGCGAACTCGCGTTCAAAATCTAGCGGAAATGAACGGTCTTATTTGGGAACGACAGTGTGATATGTTGGCACGCGGCACTAGCGAAATAGCGATGCAGTTAATTGGCGGTGCGCGTCGTCTTATTCCCAAGAACCATCACCAATGGCCTAATATTGTGATTGTTTGTGATGAACCGTTCAATGAACGAATGAGCGAGGTTGGCATTGCCACTGGTAGACAATTGGCAACTCATGGTCTCAAGATAATGGTGCTTGTTAAGACGACACCAAGAATTGATCGAGCCAGTAAAGAACTAGAGCTTTATGCAGCTACTGGCAATAGATTTACTACTTCGATTGGAGGTACGAACTTGAAAATCATATTCTGATTCCAATTTTGAGTTGTGCTCTATTTTTCAGACCTTCCGTCACCTGACTTGGTTATTCTGGCGATGTGTTCTGGAAATGTCGTTGGTCCACTTAGGAAATGGCTGACGGATAACCGTTCACCTGTATTGGCCATCGATCCACCAAAGGGTGGCATCTCTGGTGCTCAAGTAAAATGCTCCGTACTGCCAGTGTTGCCAATTGAAGATTTGGGCCCGAACTGCGGCAAACTGTATCTTGCGAATTTATGTATTCCCGATAAGTTCTTTGCTGAATCGGGAATTCGTTATAAGAGTCCATTCGGCCACAAGTTTGTGATACCGATACACAATATGGTCACATAGTCCGAGGCTTCGCGTGGCATGCTAACGAAACGTGTGCATTTTGGAGCCACCACAAGGGTATCAATTTGAGAGAAAGTGAGGCTTGAAGACTCCTGATGAATGGATATTTCGTATTGTATTTCACATTTTGGTTTTATTTTATCAATTTTTCTACAGTTTTTTTTTTATTATTTAGCATAGCTTTTACATTTCGTTTTTTTAACATTTGGATATGTATTTTCTATTATCATCCGCAAGTCTTTTTGCGAGTAAATCCTTAAAATCAGTGTTGGGTAAATTTTAAATGGAAAAAAAATATTTTACCACTGAAAAACAGTATATTCAATGTTAAATGTAAATGTAAAAGATTATTGAATCAAACAAATGTCCAAATCTATTCCACATATATACAATATTCAAATCTATCAATAAATCGATGTTCATACAGAGATCAGGCAATAATTGAAAACAATTATTTAAATGGTCGCTGGATAATTGTATGTAAAAATCAGTAATAAATGTATTAGAAACTCAATTTTTGAATTTTTTTTCGAGAAAATTTGACTAAACGTAGTTAGTTCACCTTTTTCACCTCAAAAATATATATATTTTTATTTCCCTAGTCATGACAATTGGCATATATATTATATACAATCTATGCACAATCACACACCGTCCACCGAGTACCGACCAGCGACCAATTGGCATAATACTATAATAGATCTGAACGGTGCTTCGTGCTGGTGCGACAGTCGCGCATTTGTCGCATTTTAAATTGATAAGGCGTGTGCAAATTGCCGTGTAATTATCATTGTTCATGTTGCAATATTGAGTTATTTTTCCGTGCTACTGCAAAAAGTAGCGAGTGCGTGTGTGTAGAGCGACAATCTGTGGAAGCCAGTGGATTGTGCAAGTTTTTTTTTACCTACAGCTAAAAAATAGTGAAATTAAAGAAAAGGATATATGCATTTCTGTGATATAAGTGCAATAGAATAATGTGTGTGAAAAAATTATGAGATCACATGGACAGCACGCACTCGTACAAACAAGAATGAATGCATCATCATCAGTAGTGGCCCCATCTCGTCCACCTCGACGACGAGCCAATTCAGTGATTAATCAGTCTGTCAGCGAAATTCCAGTACAACAACTACCAAGACGCAGTCTCGCCACAATACCGGTATGTCTCCTCCAGAAAATGATAATCTTTTAATTGTAAGCTTCTGCGAAATTTCCAATTAATTCTCGGTCTTGTCAACAGACAACAATATACAAGTTTATTTGCAGCGCGTGCGTGCCGCCCTTACAATATATCTAGCGTTCATGTATACATACGCATTTAAGTAAATATTTATTTATAACGGTATTTGTTACTTCCGCTTAATTCTTTTGTTCTTGAAATCGCGTATAAAGGCTCGATTTTATTGCAGGTGTCGTCACAGCTCTCACTGTTCCCGGAAGAGCTTCCCACACATGGCATTTTATGCGCGTTGCATATGGCAAATCCATATACAATTGAATTTCAATTATGCATTATATAAATGGCGTCACATTGCACAGCATGAGTCTTGTGTCATATCCACTTGCTTCATGCGTTTCGGCGCCGTTATCAGCCACTTAAAGTGCTTTAATACCGTTTTTTATTTAGTAATAACAATTATCCAATCACATTGCTGTCTTACAATTTACACTGATAAGATAGTACGAGGTTGTTGATGATAAAAAGATTGTGGGGATTTCTTATTTTTTTGGCACAGAGTTTCTTTGCGATAGTCACGACGACCATGACAAAAATGAATTCATACATTTTATCTAAATTAAGAATTTTGTTAACAAAAAAAACGATGCCAGAGACCAGTGTCTGGTCTTAAGTTGTTGATTGTCGCTGTAGTGTGCGTTACTAGTTGTTCTTCCATTGATATTATCTGTTATATTTTTACTAAATGAGTGACCGCCATGTGACCTTTTAGAGTTGGGTTTAAGACAGAACAACGATTTTGAAACAGTTAAGAACCTGCAACTTCCGTTTGATCGGTCTTTGTTACTCAAAACACAAGCAAACGTTTCGCATACAAAAAATTGTTATCTGATTTTGCCTCCAGACTATTTGGGTAACACTTTTCTGAGATTGTCAGGTTCATGTTTTTAATTTTATGCGTCGCCAAATCAATGCGCTTTCCGTTTATTATCAATCTTGGATTACATTCCGACAAAGTCCATTCGCATACACAGCATACAGCATGTGCCAAGAATTCATCGTGTGTGCCCAACTGACGACACACGTACCCACACCACTGACCAGTTGCGACTAATTGATGTTGTGTCGCGCTCTTAGTAAATATAAAACTAATTTATACTGATGACATCACGATAACGAGTTAACTATCGCGGGCCGCGGCCTGCGATATGAGCAATGCTTTCTAGTTATGTAAAAAGCGACTGCACTTGTACTAACCAGTACACATAGACTTATCATTGGTACATAACATGTATTCATGTATAATTGTATGTACAGATATATTTATTGATTGCACATTACTGGACAAGAGGCCATCATATCATTGAAATTATTTAAATTGTAAATTTATTGGCTATTACAGAGGGAAGCTGCGCTGTGTCGTTGATCGTCCGAGATTAGATTATTGAGTTAATGAACCTTGAATGAACCGATATTATGGATTTCTTTATAAATTTCTTAAATTGTTCCTTTTTTTTGTATTTGTCCATGATTGATCGTATGGAAAATCCAATGTATCAGCCAATCATCTTACAATTCCACGTATTAACAATTGCCAATTGAATCCACTGAATTCCACCTGTTATTCGTTTTTTTTTTTTAATTTTCAAAGTTGACATAAAGTTTATTGTATATATAATTAAGAGGATGTTTTACGGACAACAACTTTTCTTTTTTTATAAATAATGCTACAAGTTCGTGGTTGGTCTCCAACTGATGATTTGTAATTTCGTTGTACAGATTTAAAACAAAAAAAAATTGATGCTGAAACTCAACCGTTCAAATTTTATAACTTGTAACCTAAAAAATATGGATATAATATCTAATTAAAATCTCACGGGTTTTTTTTAAAGAATAAAAAACGCTTCTTCATTAATGTAATATGGTGTAGTGTGGCGTGGATAATACTAACCATAACTTCACTCACAACAAAAATGAGTTTTGCATTTGTTTTATTAATAAATTAAATTAATTTCTTCTGTTCTACACACACTGGCTGGCTCGTAAGGCTCACAATTCAAAATAAAGAAATAAGCGTCGTCTCGCAAGGCTCATAAATCAAAATTTATTTATTCCATTATTTTGATTTTGTGCTCTTTTTTATAATACTTGTATTAAAAACAATTAAAAGAGGCGTGATAATTTGAGCCAATCATATCTAAGGAGTTGTAAAATTTGGCCAAAAAAAAATATAAATTCTAGATTTGAAACGATTTTTATGAGTATAAGGTTATATGACATTAAAATGATTCATCTCTGCAAAATGTAGATAAATCCATTTATCTGCACAATTCACATGCTGTTTTCTAATTAATATCGCCAAAAAATTAGTTTAAATAGAACATCTTGTAAATTTTATTAAGAATCATATTAGTCACAGACTTGTATTTAATTGTTGTAGAGATATTGTGAGGTAGCGATTTATGACTAATAGAGTGAGTAATGGGTTGTCTGCTGCAGTGTTTCCAACTTGTTTTTAATTTTTTTTTATAATTCCAACAATTTGAATTATCCGCGATTAATAAAAAATTCCTTTCATATCATTTTCGGCACCAATATTTTGTTTATGTAAAGCGCATGACAGCGCGTCGCCGATTCACAATTGGCTTAGTAAACATTCACATACAATCATAAACATTGTATCTGACCAATTCACAATCCGTTCATGAAAAGTGTGTGGAACATATGTGGTGAATATTTTCTTTATGAAATATTCTTATTAGACTTAATGCTGGATTGTTTTAATATAGAATGTTTTTTTGATTCGCCTTTCCAGCTAGACAGATTTTAAATTTATTATACAAAATTTGATGATGCTTGTTTTTTCAATTTGACAACAAAAGTCACTGATTATTTCGTCATCATTTACTTCACCATATTAATGGATATGTGTTAAATTCACCACTTAATGAGTGCTCAAAAATCACAAAAGCTCCGACAGCCGACCGTGCAAGAAGTAAGAACTGTCATCGAGTGGCCGCAGTCTTCTGCGCGTTTCCACGGGTGCAAAAGAAAAAGAACGACATCAGAAAAAGGCCTAAAAACAATTTTTTTTTTGCAAAAAAACTATATTTTATTGTAGTTGAAAACTCGTCTAAAGTATTTGAAAAGTTCTACGCGTCAGTGAATTACGTGATAAAACGCGTTAAAAGTGTCGAGGTGCCGAAAAGAAAAATTGGTCCAATAGCGTATTAACTATTAACTAAATAGCGGGGTCAAGTTGACGCGACGAGGTGCAAACGTCACGACGGAACACCCGCACGCGTCCGTTCCCAGTAAGAGCAGTGGAATCTTGGAAAGTGGGTGAATCACGGGGTCGGCGAGAGGTGGCCAACGGGCAACGGCGCTGAGTGCATTGTGTGCATACCATCCTCCTAAAACTTGAGAAAAACACAACGCCAAACATCAAGGGCATTCGTGTATTTTCAATAAACTTTTCTGTTGCATTCAAGTGATTAAAAAGCACATATTGTTAATTGATAAGTGAAGAAAATAATTTGTGCGACAATGGCTGAAGGTAACGACCAGCCAGTGTGTGGATATTTACCCCAAGCAGATAGCTTTGATGCCGCCAATGATGTGAGTTGTTGTTTAATTTGCTAATTTTAATGACGACGTTGTTTTTGCCACAACGGAGACTTAAAATGTCGTTACAACGCGTTTCACATCTAATTAGAATGTTTGGTAAATACACCATTTGTGCAAGGTGCATTTTAAATCCTTTCGACCCTAATGTTCTTTATTGATTGCTGTTATTTGGTTTACCAATAATTATGTTTTCCAGGCAATTTTAATAAACAATATTGTTTTCAAGTACGCACAATATTGTGAAATGATGTTCAAAAATACATTTTTATTCTGTTTGAGTTGTGTATCAATATTCTGACAGTTTTATGGATTCACTGAAGCGCAGTTGGACAGTATTGTATGCATATTATGTGAAAGTAGCGGTTGTGTATTGCGATGCATCATCAATTCGTAAAGAAATCGGCTGTAAACACCAAATAAACACAAAATGCTTCAGTATGCTTTTTTAATTATCATTACACTGTCAGTTTTGCACAATAATTTTGTTGTATTTAGGCAAATAGCATTACGTTTCGACAATCTTATTACACAATGTCGAAAGAGTTCAATAAAATCTCATTTCGTTACTTATTCAGAAATCAATAATTTGACAAATGTTTGTCTTTGATTAAATTTCTAGTTTGTTTGAAATGGAAAATTTTCATTCATTAATACTACTTAGATTTATTTCCTATGGCCATTTTCGCTAAAGGTCAAGGTCAACAATTGAAATTGCAGCACTACCTTCCTCATTTAGTCTATCAAAATATGCATTTCTCTACGTGTTAGGCTACAAACTATTTTGTTTTACCTTGACCTCCTCTAAAAGTCCTGTAAAACATTTTATGTGCTGCTTTTCCTAATATTTACTTGGAAAATATAAAACAATCTTATGGGAGTAATAAACATACGATTACACTAACGTGACTTAATAGAAAATATATATTTCCTAGTTGTTTAATTTACAATTTACATTACTCAAATATATTTATCCCATATAAGCGAATGTGTGTAAAATGTTGCTGATGGGAATGGGATGTTGTCATGATTTTATTTTCAGTAAGAAAAATAGAAGGAGATAGATTAACATTTCTCCGAAGGTCACTTGAATAATCAAGGTTTGGCATTGGCAAAATATTCGTTCTGTTCCCACTTTTATTTCTGTGTCACAATATCTAGTGATTTTGTGAGACTCTGAACACCTGAAAATTGTAATTGCAATTTTGGTATAAATAAATAACGAAGTAAATATTGATTTATATGTATTTTAACCTTAACTAGTTGGATACGATTTCTTCAGCTAATCAAAATGCGTGTGCACACAGTTTTGAGTGCATGAACATAAAACAGCTTCTATTTTTAACTCTTGAACTGATAAATTTTGCGAAAATTCCTGGAATAGTGTTAATACATTTCTGATTGAATTTTATCTGTAGGATTTTTTCCAGTGAATCATATCTTTATTATAATCGGTTTTAGCTGGATTCGCCCCGTCTGTTACAGATAGTAATTTTCAGTGTTTTTTTTAATTGTATTCAACTGACCCTCTGTTTATTCGACTTAAAGTGTTTGACGTTCTGAAGTCAAAAGAAACCTATAAATGAGTCAATAAATTCCTATAAATCCAATGACCCAGAAGATTACAACCCCTTTGCAAAAGAATACTGTAACTGAAAGAATTCAAGTACATAATGAATAGACATTCATGCATACGCAATGATCTGGCCATAATCACCCCAAGTCAACCCCAACACACGCCTCCCACACTTAATCCCCCCTCCCTCCCCGCATTCATTCTGTACACTACCCCACTGTTGTCTATTATGGTTACACACACGCGACCTTTGCAAATGGCATTCAAACTTAAAGGAGACCAACGATATAACGTAACAACTGTCGCACTTTGCTTTTTATCACTCAACTTCATTGCGGGTGATTATATGTACAATAAAAAAGAAGCTTCCATTACATTTGACATTTCTTTCAATTCATTCTATCGCCTGAAAGCTATAGGCCTGCTCAAACAACGTCATTCATTTTGATGACGCCAATTGACGCTCAAAACAAACGTTCTGACGTGGAAAGTGGCAAATTATTTTTTGATTGCACCTGTTGCAGAGTTGGGATGGTGCGGTCAATAACCTACTAATGTTGCTTTACATTTTCTAATTCCAGAGTAATGATGAAGGCACTAGTCAACTTAGAATAAAAGTAATTGCTGGTCATTCGTTGGCGAAAAAGGACATTTTCGGTGCCAGGTAAGCTTCTTTTTCACTTAAAACTGCAATCATGCGCTAATTGATTTACGATATTCCAATTCTTGTGATTTAAATTGTGTTGCAGTGACCCATATGTGAGAATTGACCTTAACACCATAGTTGGGGACGTGAATATCGATTCAGTGTTGACAAAGACGAAAAAGAAGGTACAACATTTTTATACATATAGAAAACAAATAACATTCGCACATTATACTGAACATACAAATGTCCGTACCTTGCCTCCTCCCGCTGCTGCACACTGAAACCGTCCACCTTTTCCACGAGTCCCTCCCTTATTGTCGCGTGACAGCCGCATTGGAGTTTCCTCCCTCCATCAATACCTTTGCCATTTCTCGTTTTCTTTTTTATGCATATATAAATTATTGTTGTGTATTTGCAGACTTTAAATCCGTTATGGGGTGAGGAGTTTGTTTTTAGGGTGAGTTAAGTACATTGACAACAATATGCAACACACGCTTGTGTGGTTTGTGTCAAAGTCATATAAATTAATCGATTAATTGATTGGCCGTTTCTCTTAAATTGATTTGTTTTGTTTTAGGTGAAGCCAGCTGAACACAAGATTGTGTTGCAAGTGTTTGACGAGAATCGCCTAACACGGGACGATTTCCTGGGCATGGTGGAGTTGTCACTGATGAATTTGCCCAAGGAGCAGGAGGGCAGAACCATTCAGCCAAAAAGTTACACGTTGAAGGCTAGAAGGTCAGTTGGGTACGTTGATTATTGTTTCCATTTTATTGGTTTATATAATTTTTCATTGTTTTATTGATTTCTCTAGTTTGTTGTAAGTAGACATTTACATTTAGTTTGTTGCTGTAGGTAAGAACATTTCTTTCTAAAAGTTTAAGCAATGGAAATTTTTCCGGTTAATCAACAGGTTTTTTTTCATGTGAAATCATATTGGTGAAAAACTCGATATAACCAACGCCTTGAATAAATAAATTGATCGTAAATGTAAACTGATAAATAAATCAAACTACAAAATACACATGCTGCCAAATTGTTTTTCGCATTAGTAACTCACTTTGACACACATTCAAACTCAAATACCTGCGATGTTGCCTCACATGTTGGATTATTTTTCCATGCTGATAAGATTAGAATCTGATGATTATAATTTCTATTGTGATTGAACAGTTTGGTTGGAAAAAGGAAAACCAACATCGATTTTACAAATTTCTCAAATAGTCGATATATATTTTTATTCACCGATTAATTTATCACATAAATATGATTTCATGTTGAATGTTTGCTAATCTTAATTTCGATAAGTAATTAATAAAGAGTATAGAACAATTTAATTCAGTTATTAATTATCAAAACGCATATTTGGTCGTGTTGTCATTTTTAATTTAATTTTTCATTGGTTATCTGTTTAATTTATATTATAAAGAATAAATTTCTTTGATAACGGTGGATTAATTTCTAATTGTTTTTTTTTTTTTTTTTTAATCTTCTACCACTTCGTTACATTATTTGTTATTTTCTACATATGAATGTAACAGTGCTAGGTCACGCGTCCGCGGTAATCTTGAACTCTATCATGCGTATGTGAGAGACATAGACTCAACCACCAACACCACCACCAGCAGCTCAAATAACAGTGAACAAGATTGGGAGATTGTTGAGTCCAATTCGGCTTCACCATCTGTGGTGAGTAATTTTTGTCTGATATCATTTTTCGAATTTCATAAATTGAAAATGCTACACAACAGAGTGCATTCGGTCCTGAGGTATTGCCAGCAGGATGGGAGGAACGCCAAGACGCAAACGGACGGACATATTATGTAAATCATATTGCAAGAACAACCCAGTGGGAGAGACCAACAGCGTAAGTACTCGCGCGTAGACACGAAAAAAGCCACATTGATCCGTTGAGTTTTATGCTAATTATTATAATTGATGATTTCAGTTCATCCATAGCACCAAGCGACGCGAACGCGGACGCTGCAGCTCAATTTCATCGACGTTTCCACATTAGTGTGGACGAAACTGACTCACACAGTAATCAGGTGAATTTTCATTATATTTAAAAGTTTTAATTCATTACGTTACCTTTGCATGCAGTTAGCATGATGCATTATTAATTTTAAGTCACATTTTAACACTTTCTCCAATTTTTGTCGCATGCATTTCTTGCTATTTCTTAAAAAAAATGTTTTAAAAAAATTCTAAAAACAACACAAAATTGAATTGGGGTGGAAACAAAAGCGCCGCATTTCAAGTGTTTCGTACATGTGTCATCCACAAGATGAAGATGATGATGACGACGAAGCCGAGGAGAGTAGTAACGGGGATGTGGAAAGCTTGTCGAGTGGTGAAAGCTCTCAAGATGATGATGAGGAGGTTAGGACCGTCGTAGATGCAAATTCTTTTGTAGCATTTCATGTATTCACGCTCCAAATCAATAACCTCTTCTAAGACACCTTTTGCTTTGCAGACAATCTTTTTAGTTTTTAACGCCTTAGAAACTTTTTTGCATGGATATAGTATCTTACTTCTTTTTTTCAGCTTTAGTATAGTGTTAAAATTTTTGGGCCTAACTTAAAATGTTTATCCTTTTAACAATCAATTAAAACCGACAAAACTGCTGTCACTCATGCTTATTCAATGTAATCCGATATAGAAAACAGTCAATAATAGTTTAACATTTAAAGGCCCTTTATTAATTATTTGTACATAATTAGACTTCGTCGATTTACTGTTGCTTGATTGTTTCTTATTTAAATTACCCATTTTCTAATACTACTTGTATATTGACAAAATATCTGGTTGAAAATTCTTTGAAGGGTGACACGCTGAGTATAATCTCAGAACAAGACATTGTCAGCAGAAGTCATTCACTGACGGGCTCAAACATCTCACTCAACGCCATCGGACACGTAAGGTGTGCACCATTTAATTTTGTTGGTTTTATTATTCACCCAGGCGACTCATTAACTTCTGAATTCTAATAATCTCGGTTTTTTATCGATATAAAAAAAATCAAATCAACGCTTTGGCCACAGCAATAGTAGGGGAAACTTTACACGAGCATCTTCACTGAACTCGTATAATGGTCGAATGGTGCGGCCCAGTCGGCCAGCGCCAGCTGTTCCGCGGTCATCGTCTGAGCGGCGTACTGCACCACCTGTACCCGCTAGGTGTGTGATACAATTTTTTAAAATTTAAAATTAGCGTTTCCTCTCATATTAACTCATGTTTAATTATTGTTACTCGGGAACGTGATGTAAATCGAATGATTTTTGATACTGTGGCGTCTGTAAAAATACTAGGCCTTTTACGGTGCCGAACGGAAGAACAAGTCAGCTGGCAGAAAACGAAAGAACTTTGGATGATGTTGAGACTGTTTCCGCAACAAATCGAAATATTGACATGCCTGAGGAAAACGAAATTAGTAATAGCGAGGTATAAAAGGTTTAACACCGTCTAGATTACTGGTGGGCGTCCGCCATTTAGGTGGTTGGGTTTTATATTTTTTTCTAAAGCTCGTATTAAATTAATATTGGTGCTTTTGACGGTTGTTTGCTTCTATGCTTAATTTGTTTTTTTTTTGCTTTTTTTTATGTGCTTGGATATATTTTATAGCAAAAATGTTGTCTTTTGCAAAAACCAAAACTCCTTGCTCAAACTTAAATCAATTTAATTTCACATAGAACGAAGATGGCGAAACAGCAGACAGCTCTACATTTAACAACTCTCGAACCACTTCGACACCGCCAACACCACAATCCCGCCAGAGTTCGACCGAGGAGACACCCGTTACTTCTGTGGCAGTTGCAGCAAACACTAGTAGTACACCCACGCCAGTGGCATCTTCGGCCAGTCCAATTACAGTAATTTCAGCGTCACCAACTCCGTCAACGCCACCGCCGAACGCCAATTTAGAGGCCGGCCTGCCGAGTGGCTGGTCCATGCAAGTGGCGCCAAACGGTCGCATCTTTTTCATAGATCACAACGAGCGCAAAACATCGTGGGTCGATCCACGCACTGGACGCGCCAGTCCTATGCCAAATCAAGCCAAACGGCCAGAAGATGATCTTGGTCCGCTGCCCGAAGGCTGGGAAGAGCGTGTTCACTCTGATGGACGCATTTTCTTTATTGATCATAATACTAGAACTACACAGTGGGAGGATCCACGATTGTCCAATCCAAATATTGCCGGCCAGGCGGTGCCATATTCCAGGGATTATAAGCGAAAATATGAGTACTTTAAAAATCAATTGAAAAAACCGGTAAGAACATGTCCTTATTATTCAATAAATAAATGTTTTGACAATTTTTCAACTTCGTAGACAAACGTGCCTAACAAATTTGAAGTCAAAGTACGTCGAGTTTCAATTCTGGAGGACTCTTACCGAATTATAAACTCAGTGAATAAAACCGACTTACTAAAGACTAAATTGTGGATCGAATTTGAAGGAGAAGCTGGATTAGGTAAACTAACAATTAACTTTTGTTCCAGCTTTTACGAGACATTTTTTTTTCGAAATAGATTACGGCGGCTTAGCTCGAGAATGGTTCTTCTTGTTGTCCAAAGAAATGTTCAATCCTTACTACGGCCTATTTGAATACTCTGCCATGGACAACTATACGCTTCAAATAAACCCCTTCAGTGGCTTGTGCAACGAAGAGCATTTAAATTACTTTAAGTCAGTACATTTTAAATAAGTCGCATATTAATTTAATCGACCACTAATTTGTTGCATTTGTCTTGCAAATAACATCTAAACAGATTTATAGGTAGAGTAGCTGGTATGGCTGTGTATCATGGCAAATTGTTAGATGGTAATTTCTAGAAACAATTATTGGAAATGATTGATTCGAAATTTAATTGTTATGAAATTGTTTGTGTTAGCCTTTTTCATTCGTCCGTTCTATAAAATGATGTTGCAAAAGCCAATCGACCTCAAGGATATGGAGTCCGTCGATATGGAGTATTACAATTCTCTTCTGTGGATCAAGGAAAACGATCCTGGTGAGTTGATGCTGACTTTCTGTGTGGACGAGGAGACATTTGGTCACACTAGTCAACGTGAGCTGAAACCAAATGGTTCAGACATTGAGGTGACCAATGAAAACAAGGATGAATACATACGGTAATTTTTGGCAATTCTGTTTATTTGGATTCTTACAAAATCTATTTTACAGCCTTGTGATTGAATGGCGGTTTGTGGCGCGAGTGAAGGAGCAAATGTCTTCCTTTTTGGAAGGATTCGGCTCAATTGTGCCACATCACATGCTGAAAATATTTGATGAAAACGAACTGGAGCTGTTGATGTGCGGCATTCAGAATATTGACGTGAAAGACTGGCGCAACAACACCTTGTACAAGGGTGACTACTACGCCAATCACATTGTTATTCAGTGGCTGTGGCGTGTAAGTATTCTTTGAACAACGCCTCGCATCTGCACGAATATTTGCTCAACACTTTTATACTTACAGGCGGTGTTGTCATTTTCAAATGAAATGCGCTCACGTTTGCTGCAATTCGTCACTGGTACATCGCGTGTACCAATGAATGGTTTTAAAGAGCTGTACGGCTCTAATGGGCCGCAAATGTTTACCATTGAGAAATGGGGAACACCTGACAATTTCCCAAGAGCACACACTTGGTGAGTGTTTTTAATCTTAAAATATGCTTTGAAAAATAGCTAATTTTATGTAATTCCCAACAGCTTTAACCGTTTGGATTTGCCACCATATGAGAGCTACCATCAGTTGAAGGACAAATTGATCAAGGCCATTGAGGGCAGCCAAGGGTTCGCTGGGGTGGACTAAAATCCGGTTTCCTCCTCGGCGAAAATATTCACTGTTGTTTTCATTGCAACATGCATCGGTGTACTTATAATGGTTTGCGGACTCGCCATCTACTCAATCCAATAACGATTCATTTGCTTTAGCAAATTAAGATTTCCAACCAACTGAAGACTTAAATCTACTAAAAATATTTTTAATTAATTGTGCTAGATTGTAAGAAAATTTCTGACGACAAACTTACATTCCTGAAATGGGGTAAAATCGGTGCCGTTTCCACGCGTCAAAGCAACATGCATTTGTATTTTATTTGTACTATTATATTTATGACCCTGAAATATCATCGAAAAATGTACGGGCCTATAATTTTTCCTAAGGCAATTCTAATTGTAATATTTCATAGAAACATTGGTGGATACTGGATATTTGTGCTTTAAAACAAGTGGGTTAGAATAATAAGAAAACAGAAAGAGGACGTCTGTTTTTTTTTTGTATTCCCATTACCGTTTATTAATTAACATTAAAATTTTAGCGAGCATGTTTTTGAAAAATGCTTTTGACCAAATATGTTATGTTGTATTGGCACCTTTTCTTGTTGCCGTGTTTCACATTAAATGTGGCTTGTGCGATTCCTCCCTACACGTGAAATTTTAATGAGCCGCAAGCATTTGTGTTATTTTTTCTGTTTTGTATATGCAGTGGCCAATTTTTTTTTTAATTTTACGTTTGTTACATTAATTATGATAAAAATTACACAGTGCCTTGTGAACAATTTTTAAACATTTCTCTTTTCTTTTTGATACGACGAAAATTGGAATTTGTCTGTTTTTTATTTTTATGTTTTTGCTTTTTTACGTGCAGAATTTTTTACATGCTCGTTCGTAATATTTTTAGTTGTAAATGTACACACAGAAATAAAAACAAATTAATTGTACAGAACATTTAACATATGACACGTTTATTAAATAAATATATATTTTATATTATTATTATTTCGATTGCATTATGCCCTTACTATGAATTATATGATAATTATGGGAACGTAAAAGCGAACTTAGTCACTGAAATAAACGTAAAACTACAATGTAAACAGTTATTGTGAAAGAATGTACACAATAAGAGATAAATTAATTTAATATGAATCAATAAAAATATGTATTGTATATTATGATAAGTTACAAAAGTACATCTTTCAAATAAAGTATTTTCGATTGTAAAACTTTGTTTTGGTTATATTATTACCAATATTACTTTCTACTACTTTCTACTACTTTAAATGATTGGAAAGTACTAGAAGTTAGTAAAATTAGTAACAGACAAAAAAATTGTCAGTAAATTGTTAACTGACAAAGGAACAAACATTTGCTGAAATTCATAAAAAATAATCAAAAACAGAAACTGATTAATTGAAATGATTTCTTTATTTTTGAAGGATATGCTATGGTGACGGGACAATTCCAAATATTGTCAAATCTAGCTATAACAGATTATACTGAGATGGCAATGGAGTGATGAGAGTTTTCAAGTCGCGATTGTTAACCTTTCTCAATTCAACAATCGAATGATTTAACTGAATAGAACAATCTGGATTAGCAGTTGCAGATAAATTTTTTATTTCTCGCTCAAATATAAGAGACATTCCTTCTAACAGTTCAACGAATCCCAAGGATAAGGCGGCTCGACGTAAGCGATTCAATTCCTTGCTCAAGAAGTAAATTGTTAAAAGTGTTAAATAATAATAAAAATAATAAAAGTACCTTATAAAAGTGTTGAGTCTTCTCCGGCAACTTCCTGGCATGTCTCATCATTTTCTGAATATCTGACTGCAGACCATTTTGTTTGATCCAAACAACACAGTTTTGAGAGTAACTACGTTTCTCCATTTTTACAGTTGGTAATGGAGTTTCGCCTTCGGGCGAATCGATTTTAAAGCCAAGGCAACGTAAATCGCCGAGCCATGGAACAGCATCGTGACCCGGTGGCAATACAATCAGCATTAAATTGGATCTCTTCTTGCCATCGGAGTAAGTGTAAAGAAAGCCGAACCAATTGTCATTTAAAAGTACTAATGCAGCCATCTGCTCTTGTTTGAGAGCTCCGTGAAGAAGAACACAAACAGACTCTTTACAGGAGTCCCTACTTCCCGATGCATCTTCATCATCGGACATTTCCGTACGCGAAAAGTAACTCTTAAGATTAGTGTCGAGCTTTTCTATTTGATTTGATCCAAAATTTTCCTCAAGAGAGGTTTGGGGTAATGAATGATCCTTATTTGTGGGCACTATAAGATGGCGACTTATTGACATCGGGGAGCCAATGTCAGATATTGAAACATATCCACAAACTTCGATCCGTCTCGATATAATGCGTGTCGTTTCGACGCCAAAGGAATCCTTGCAAGTGTACGGCTAAAACAATATACTTGTAAAAAACTTGTCACATTATTTGTTTTTGTCCATATATGAAATTACCATTGGCGACGGCCAAAGTGTTACTGATCCCTCTAATCTGAAATCGCCGCCGCATTTTAATGTTGCTTCGAATGGCTTGAAATTGGACTCACACATCCGCTCCACATTGAGCAAAACTGATTTCGGAGTCAATACATCTGAATGCTCATTCTCCGACTTTGGGATGTACAAACTGCCTTTCTGCTTGCTAACATCCAACAGCTGCTGGTATAAGCTTGCAGCCTTCTTGAACTTTTTACTCTCCTCGATACCCAGGCACACAAAATTCAGTCTACTGAAACTGGAAAATGGGAACCAAGCGGGATTGGCAACAGTTTGCGACAGTTGCATAGCGGCGACATTTGAAATTGTGTTCGTCAAGGATGTTGCGCCAAATCCCGAACCGCAATCGGTGAAGACAATTACTTGACACAGATTTTGCGTTCCCCAATTAGTCAAAAGAATGTTGTTGATGGCTTGAAGCATTTCCTCCATGCACGTTTTGTCGTAATGCTTAATGTGTGGCAGCTCTTGACGGATTATGTTATGGTTTCGAGTAAAGTCGACGATTTGTTCGTACCGGGATGAGTAAGTCATCTGTAATCAATGAAAAGTATTTAGCAACAGTCGCTGCGTTTCTGTTGAAAAGGTTGGCACATGCATTTGAGATAAAACACCGAATAGTTTAAAATATACTTGTGAATTTATTGTTGTCAAAAATCAATTCATTTTAAGCGGTTATCAACAAGGGGATGGCTGTCAGTAAAATTGAGTTCCATGTCACGTGCAAAATTGTAACTACTCTGCCAGCAAAAAAGAAATTAAATTACAATATATAGATAATAAATCTATTAAATTTAAATTAATAACAGACTAAACGGAGCACATCATTTGACGATTTGTTGGGCCTCGCGTTTCGCATTGACACGGTCCACCAGCTCCTTGACACGACGCAGGCACTCTTTCTTCGTTCGATTGGGAATACATTCGGCGATACGTTCCCAACGATCAGGCGTCGTTATCGGATAAGTTTTGATGGCCTGTTCCAAAAGTGCTTGTTCATCTGTAGTCCAAGTGGTTTTCTGTTCGCTGTTAGGTTTCGTTTCGCCCGCTGGAGCTTCCTCTACCTTTGGAGCCTCTTCTTTTTCTTTTTGTACTGGCTGTACGATCAATTCAACATTTTCTTTCTCCTTCTTTTCAACATGATGTCCATTCAATTGTGGAGGAGCTGTTTCTTCCAAAACGGGCGCCGGCGAAGGCTTCTTCTTTTGATTGGCTGCTTTTTTCTTCAGACCGTTGCGTTCACCTTCATCGATTTGACTTATGTCGGCATTATCAATGACGCGCAACTCTTTCTTAGACTTCTCAAAGGCACCGAACGCATTGTCATTAGCTTGAGATTTGAGCGTGTTCTTTGTGAAGTCGCTGCTCTGTAAATCTTTTGTTTTGTTGAGGACGTCGCGTGAGAAAAATTTGCGAGTGTCTGTGCTCGCCGAGTGCTGGTTCATGTAGTTAGCAATGACTTCCCAGCGCTGCCCAGTACCAGCAGGGAATAGATTAACGGCCTTAATAAGCAACTGCATGTTTTCCGGAGTCCATAGATTATTCTTTTCGACAGCTTTCACAGCGGTGTCTGTCTTCGTTGCGGCTGTTTGTGAGGATTGGCGACAATTGGCGAACAGGGCACGGCGTTCTTCCTCTAGTTTTTCTTCAGTTTCGTTCAGCATGCGCACAAACACTGGACGGCCGCCAGCAGATAGTTCCTTGTTGAAGCTTTGTAACTCCAGCAGCTTTAACATTTCGCAGATTTTCTCCACGCCCGCCATATTTTTAACTTTCTCACTGTCGCTGGTCGAGAAGTAACCGTTATCTTTGGCGGTGTCACGTAAAAACTTACGCTCCTTTTTCAACAACTTCTTTTGTTGCTCACGCTCCATTCGAGCTTGTTCCACACGTTTTTGAGCATCTTGTTCCACTTTCTCTTTGGCCAGTTGAGCTTCACGCAAAATTCGCTCTTCTTCCGCCTTTTGCGCTTGGGCAACACTCATTCGGGCACGCTTTGCTGCCAGTTTCCGTTCCTTTTCCTCATTCTTGAATTTCACTATCCGAGGATCGTGATTATACGCCAAATCGACAAGTGATCGTATCCGTGACATTTCTTCCTTTTTCCTTTTGATACGAATCATTTTGTTTTGCTTCTCTATCCAGCGACGTTCATCACGATCTTGACCCTTTTCTTTATCCTCCTCATCCAAATAGCTGTACTCACGCCAAGACTCGAAGGCATACCAAAAGCTGTAAAAATGATCGACATGTTCTCGTGTCGCATTCTCATCACCTGTTGAGAACATAAATTTAGTTAATTTTGATGTTTTCTTAAGAAGAAGCAATCGATTGAGAAAACCGACAGAATTAACCTAAATTTGAGGTTATATATATAAATTAATAAATATATATATATATATATTAACATATATGTATATTTTAAAGTGACATCCCATAAAAATTGAGTGGGAAGCTAACAAAAAGATTGACTAGCACGTTTTCTACGTAAAACAAAACCAAAACACAGCCAAAATTGCATTTAGTATATCCGATTACTACTCACCAATTTTGGGCACATTTTTCTTTTCGCTCCAGCGGGCATTCAGGTTGAAGTAATAGTTGCATTTCCTAAAGAAGTCCTTCTTCATTTCCGATTCAGTTGGCAACGAGTCGTCGAATTCAGGATCAATCGAATCATAAGAACGCCGCTTTAAGTTGTTACCCAAAAACTCATACGCTTTCGTGATGCATGTAAAGTAATCATCCTCGGTGCGAATTTCTTCTCCTTGGGCTTTCCTTTTGTCGGGATGGTGACGTAATACGATTTTCCTGTACGCTCTCTTTATATCATCGTCAGTAGCATCAAATCTACAAAAAAAAGTGTTCGTTCAATATGTTCGCATACGCTTAAAACACACGTGCGCTTTCTCAAATTGATTATAAAATGTTACCTTAATTTCTTTAATCCCAAAACAGCATAATGGTCCTGATCCTTCCACTCTTTCGGGTCTAAACTTCTCAAGTAGTCAACGTCAATTTCGAAGACGGTTTCCGTTTCAGATATCTTTTCCGTAGAGCTTGTGTTCGACAGTGTGGTGCCCAAGCCATGCTTAAGTGTGTGCATGTATCTTACAAAATGTGGACCAGCACATTGGATATTAACTTTTCGAAAAGGTGCTAATGCCATTGTTTGTACTGAAGTGGAATCTTCCACATCAGCGGCGGCCGCTTGCTCGCCGCTTGTATTTGTCGCTTCAATTTGGGCCATTTAAATATAGTAATACTTCTGATCACCGCCAAATTTAAGATATTTCGCTAAGTAATGTGGTTTCTGCAGTAACCGTCGCGCGCGCTTCCTTTCGCCTCAATAGACTTGACGTAAAATTTGTCTCTTTGACAGCTAACCTCAAACACGTGTGTGCAGGAACACACCGAATTTTTTCACACTGCGTCAACTAAAATGAGCGTTTTGTGTGTGGCGCCTGCTGCCTTATTGACCTTCAGACACGCTAGTTCTCACTAAAACTGTGGCTTTTATCCAAAATGCGGCGATTCACGCGGCTTTTAAGCTTTATTTAATTGCAGTTGGAACACGGTATTTCACTAATTGAATACAACATAGTCACTAAAATATCACTTTCTCACAAACACGATTTCAATGGACCTACACACTTCAGAGTGCGCTCGGAAAATGCTTATGCAGATTACGGATCCGCGCTCGTCAAAATGTCGACACAAATGTGGTAACTTGCTGAAGAACAAAATCTAGCCGCTGAAACATGAACTGAACGAATTTTTCGGGTTGCCATTGTAACCACATTTGACACTGACTTCTCATTTTCGAAAAAGAGAAGATATATATATACTATATATAATAACAGTACATATATGTATTAACCTAACCTAACATAAATAAAATTACATTATTATTTTTATTTACTCACCAAAGAAACAAACTCCAGCTTTGAGTGGACTGCCAAATAATCCAGAAGCTGGCAAATTCCCATCATAGCCAATTGGTGATAGGTGATGGGCTCCTCGCCAGGGTTTGTGGCACCCGGCAATGGTCGCGTCATAGACAACGACACATCCAATGCAATAATTGTAGGCATTTTATCACTCAATTTAAATGAATATAATTATTCAACCTCTATTTCCGTTTGTAATATGTCTAAAACAGTCTAATTAAATCCAATCAAGATTTGTTAAAAATTGTGTACATATATCAAATATAAACACTTATTTCTGTCGGCCAGAATCGCACCACAATACACAAAATACATATATATATGAACTTATATTTGGATAGATTTTTTTTTTAATTTTTACAAATATATATTGATTTATTGTATATATTAATATATGGCTCATTTTATTTTTTCGATTTTCAAAACTATACATTATATAGATCTGCAGATTTTACCTTTAAATTTCCGCTATTCCGTATGTCAGTATATATTATTCTAAGTAAAAAGCAACTTAAATAACAAATATATTTATTTATATTTCTGATAGTGGTAAGGACTCACAACTTTTCTTATTTTGCTTTCAGTTACAGTTTATTAATATTAATAAAAAATGTTCCATGGAAATTTTATTTCAACGAACAGGTTTATATTAACCGATAATAAACATACATGCATTGTTGTGTTCTATTTAATATACTCTTCCTCAGACGATCAATATTTTTTTATAGCTTTATAATAAGTTTACTACTAAATGAAAAATAGTTATTCGTCGTTGTGCTCTTCCATCAAAACCTCAGCCACAGCAGGATCTTTGCCATCAAGATAGGCTTTCTCATATGTTCTGTCAGGATCATACATTTCTGAGAGTCGACTCCAAACCTCGGGTTTGTTATCGATCAGGAAATGGTTCACTTTATCAGCACCGAATTTCTGTTTCTCAGTGCAGTGGCTGCATTCTGATTGAATTGCATCTGGAATGCTGTCTAAAAGAAAATCAATAAATATCTACAAAAAATTAAAATGTTTATGTTCACTCACTTTTCAACTCTAGTCCATCAGGAGTACAAGGACCTTCGCTGAGCAAACACTTGACATAGTTGGTGAGAAGCCTATCACTTTGAAGAATTTCGTCCAAATCCACGTTGTCATATCGGGTGTCGTAGCAATTGACGAATGCAATAAAGAATGCTAGCAGGACGATTTCTTTTATCATATTTGTTACTTTTGCTAAAGCACTGTTTCACTTAGAAAATGTTTCTTTACAATGATTCTGGAGACATTCAAGCGTTCTCTTATATATGGTATGAATCAAAACTAATTGCCAAATTAAAATATATTTTTTACTATATTGAATTACTCAAATTGGTCTCACAATTTTTACAAAGCAATTTCTATATTATTGACGTTGAATTGCATTTTATTTGAGAACTGCAACGAGGTTTGTGCGTGCAACATCTCACAAAAATATATTTAAATTGCATCATTAAACTCTCGTTGCATTGTGTTTCTGTGTTAGTTGCAATTTATTGTATTGCAAACCTAATTCACAGGAATACAATAATTGGAATAAAGTGAGTTTTACCCTTTGGATAACACTTTTATATGTTCATAAAAATATGATAAAAGCAATCATTTCATAAAACAAAAAAACGTTAAAAGCGAAGTTAATTTTTTTTTCAATATTACAAAAATACATATCTTTTTGTGGTTTTTCTTTTTAAGTAGATACATCTAATTATAAAAAAAAATTAAAAATGACTGAAACGGTTGAATCATCGTCTACGACAACTTCTGTATACGAATTTGCATTAGATTATTCTGACTCAGCAAAAACATTCAATTTAGATGATGAGTTGAATCTAGCCTTAGATCGTAAGTCCCTACAAGGTAATTCTGAGATTGACCAAAATACATTTTCCATTCGAGGTCCGCAACTAAAAACAAAGTTACCATTTCAAGTATGGTTGGAAAGAAAGAAGTATGTAAAATCTTTATAATTATTCAATTTTGATAAAAATTCTAAAATAAATTATTTAGGGAATCTCATCGCAAAAAGGTAGAAGACCGCAAACATTCAGAACAATTACAAAATCAACAATTTGAATTAAAGCAAAAAGTCTCAGAACAAAAAATTACCGAATGGCACAGTAGAAAAAAAGGCGAGAAGAAAATTCCCACCGATCTGATTGTAGCGAGAGAGAGAACCAAGAAGGACCTTAAAGGTTATTCCTTTAGCGAGTGGATGAACATAAAGTTGGAACAGGAATCAATGGAGCGCGAGATCAAACTTCGGGATTGTATTTTAAAGCAAAAATTCGAAAAGGATCGCCATAAGACTGCCGCGCTGACCTACAACGACTGGATTCAGTCAAGCCGCTCCAAACAGAAACCTGTGCCGATGAACCAGGGATTGCAAAGTTTACAAAACAAGGATTTTTTTTTAGCCAGTTTTTTATTAACAATCTTTTTGTTCAAGGTCTCCGTGGCTCCATATCAAAAATGTATGTTAATCCAAACGCCTGGATTTCGAACCCTGACAGTTGAGCTGATTTGATTCTAAACATTGTTGCATGCGTTTTAACAGATTGCAAATAAACAGATTCAGCCAAAATTCGTTTCTTTTTTAAATTGTAAAATCAAATTAAAAAAATAACACGTATAATTGTTTTGACCAATAACCAATTTTTCTTCCTTGTCAAACTCATTATTATCTCCAGCTTCTTAGTACTGTAGAATCTATTTTAAGAAGAATAAATTAAATGCAAGCCAAACGACAAGATTAAAAATAATGTTAAATTCGTAAACAATCATCAAAGGCTGACACAAAACAGGATTTCCTTTTTACGATCCGGGATTTGATGAAGTTAAATAATAATCTTTCTCTTCGCATAATTGCAAATTTTATTATCTTATAAATAATTTATGCAGAAACAAAATAAAATAAAAAGTTATACTACACAAAGGCAAAAACGTAAAATATAATTTATAACCAATTCAAAACACTAAATTTTTAATAACATAAAACTAAAATCAGTAATTATTCCTCGCCACCCTCCTCTTCCTCGTCAAA
>JANSTS010008517.1:24031-35419 GCA_026546915.1 Sylvicola fuscatus | reverse complement strand
AGAATGATTTTAATTTAAAATATTGGTAATTAGTAATTGTAATTACTAATTACAAATTTAAAACAAATTTTTTGCAAAATTGTTGATGAGTCGATATTCTGTAAACTTTTTAGTTAGTTAAAACCAAACATTTTATACCGAAAAAGTTATTTGAATTATTTTTATTTTTAGAAAATAATTAGTTTATCAACAAAAAGCGTCCCATTTAAATGTATTTATGACTGCAGCGCAGTTTTATGAATGAAAAATGGTATCCAAAAATATGTTGCTATTTTGTTAAACTTCCGGTAATCAATCCCCAAAAGCGAATATTTTATCACGTCGTTATACGAATATTTGGCAAACATACGAGTAAAAAATGTCTCATATATGCATATGCATACATTTGTTCGTTATATGCAAAAGTATGCCACAAAGTGCCAGCGTGTGGAAGAGAGATCATCGCCGTGTAAAAGGAGAAACAATTTGCATAATTATTATTTCAGCTGCTAAGTGCAATTAAAAAAAAAAGCTTGAGTGCATCGATTTAATGTACACACACACACACACACACACACGCACACACCTCAACATAATGATTATGTTTGCCTTGGCGGTCGCTGTCGTCTCGTCCCAATTTCGATTACTTGCACCCCACCGGGTTTTCCACTCATCAAATTGTGATTTGAGGGTTTTGCTTTAATTGAAACGGGTACGAGTTCTTGGATGCCGCGCGCGGTTGAAGGTCATCCCTGGCATTGTTGTATTACGACCGCATGTAATTGGCATGTGTGTTGATTGATATTCGCTAACAATTTATTTCCATTTAAATTCACTGAACACCACGATACAAATTCTGAGCGAATATTGATTTTCACGAATCAATTTGTAATCGACGAATACTCGATAAGTAATTAACCTGAATCATTTCATCCTTTATGCTTAGTAGCCAGCCATTTATGAAAATTGATACATTTCGGCGACGTGATGAGCTTTAATTCCATCCAGATGATTGGAACTGGCACGTGCAAATTAACCATTGATATGCCGTGAAAGTTATGCTGCGTCTTTCATTTGTTTTTTCAGATTTGTGACGTTCGCCGAGATGGTTGATTGATGTGTGACACATCTCGACTTATCCAAATTCAGTCGAATTCACGCGTATCAAGTTCACACGTTTATTGTTTGAATGGAGTGAACAGCTTCAACTGTTCATCTCTCACCCACTACAATAAGACATTCCCAACACTAAAAAGAATGACAGTGAAATCGCCACATCTCCTCGCCATGAAAAAGAAAACACACGTCGCCGACTGCTGTGAACATACTCAGCATCGCGACACATGATGCCCGATATGCCACTTGTGTCGCGTCTCCTCACTCAACAAGCTTAATTACTTCGTTGACGTTTTTGTTCAATAGAAGCATAAAATTCGCTCATATGGATGCTACCGGAAAAGAACTTCCGCACTCTGATTTTTGATCTGTGAAGCTCTAGGCCTAATCATTCGCTCACATCCCCATAGATAGTCGTCGGCTGACTCGATCGCCTATTGACGAACAGAAAACATAGATTACATAAATGGCTCACAAACACACGCTAAATATATGGCAAACACATGAACTTGTTCTTCTAATTATGTACATTGAGACGCATGTGGTTTCTGTGCATACTAATTTCTCATCTTGCTCATGCTGACCGTTTTTGTGTGTGTCTTGTCGTTGGATTGGTTGTGCTTTTGATGTCGCTTCCAAATCCAAAACGGCACGGTGAATGGGACGCGGCTGAGCGACGAGTTGTGGAGCAAAAGCGTGAGACGTTCGTCTCTCATCGCGCCTCGCACATTTCCACCTAATTGATTTATGAAGGCGCTTAATTAATGTTCTTATTTAATTTTAATTGCAATTCTACACTTTGCTAGTCGACATGGCATGGCGTGGCCCATACGCACACACACACAATTCGCGTCTTATGGCGCATTTCTGTTTAGCCTAATGGAGGGCATTGTGAGGAGATGTTTTGATTGTGTAATAAATGGCGCGGCGTTCTACGACTGCCACTCAGAAGACGCGAGCGCTCTTCCTTCAATGCCAAGTACAATTTGTGTGAAATATGTACATAGTTATTAGGGAAAGCAGAAAAGACAACAAGACTGGCCTGGCACTGGCTGCAAGAAAACTTTTATTTGTATTACTGCATGAACTTGTTTGCCTGTTCGCGCTGTGCTTATGTATTTCTTGTACAATGTACTCGATGTTCTTGGCTTCTATGGGAAGAATTTTGTTTATGAGCGAATGTTGATGCATTTTGCCCCCCCCCCTCTCTTCCTCCTGCCTTCCCAGCGATGTTGTCGCAGTTTATTGTTGCAGACTGCAGTCTGAGAGTAAACAGAAGAAGCCACCGCACTTTTGACGCGACGTGTGTGCGTATCTGAAACTTGTCAGTTAAGATGATGCCCATACGATCTTAATACCTGATTGGGAAGCAGTCGGAACAGCATTTCTCCCCGTTCATTATAACTATATTGTTATAAACTCCACTCAATGTTGATGAACTTCGTGAATTGATTATGTATACAGCGTGTTATCCATATAAGATGATCTTCTTTAAGTAGTATTTTTTTTTTCCTCTACATAGACATTTTCTGATATTGTATTAATTAACTCATACATATTAAATTGAATTTGTACATGTCAACAGTTGCCGTGAAACTTTTGGTTTACACCGAATTTATATTGAACGTTTATTTATTTAAGTTCCTTGATGAAACTACATTTATATGTTGTGTTTATAGACTGCCTTAATTAACAAACTATTCAAAAGTTTCCTTAATTAAAATGGGTCAATGTTCTACAGTTGACATTGTCTGATTGCAAATAACTTTTTGCAACATTTTGTTGGCAAACTTCAAAATAAACCAATCTTATTGAAAAGTAATCAATCAATAACGTATTAATAAGAAAATTCAGATATTTATACTTATCAATCAATTATAATGGAAATCTAAATGTACCTATCGTTATCCTATCTTCTAGCAAGTTTCTATTTTAGGATTTTAAAGTCGATTTAAATACTTTTCAAGTATTCAAAAAAGTATTTTTTGTCTAAAAAAGGAGAAAATATTAATACTTTTCGAAACAATATTTTATGTGGAATATTATTCTTTTTTTTTGGGGTGGAAAGCAATGAAAAGTCTCATCGATAAAATAACAAAAATTGATATCGAAAAAGAAAAGTTATTTTGAAAGAGAATATTTTATCTAAATTGTAATATTCCCATCCTTTGGTTCATATTTTAAACTATGTAGAAGGAGACATGGGCATATATTTACATAAATCTTAATACCCACGATTTTCTTTGCTTGGAGAACAATAAAATGTCTGAGTCAACAGCGAATCCATGCAAATGGAAGGATGAACGTATATTTAGGAGTTTTGTACAATTTACCTGGGTTTTACAACAATGTTTATGAAATGTAAACCGTTGATATTTTAGAATTTGGAAAATTCCTAAGATATGAGTTATTTTTATTTGGTTATGTAATACTTTTCTTGGCGTAAACTTGAAACTTGACCTTAAAACTAAATAAGCTTATTAAATGTTACAAAAAGGTAATGGGCGTGACTTTTATAAGTCTCCCAATTACAGAGTGATGATAGAAAATCGTTATTTAACTAGTAAAACAAAAGTGAAAAACATAAGTTTTGTGTAAAACTTTGAAAACAACTTAAAACTATAAAATGTCAAAAAATTGATAAATTTTAGTTAATCCGGTTAGTTATTAAAAAAAAAATTGGATGCTGCTATTAGAATTAATTGACCTTCACAGTTTTTTTATTCCTTTTATTCAAAAACCTGTTTTCCGTTGTATAAGGTTTACAATTTATAAGATTATTTTCGAATTTGCTTCTTTTAAATTACCATATTTGATTTTCAATAATAATCAATCAATTTTTTTCAATTAATTCAATTTTATTATTTTCTACACATAATGAGGTGTGAAAAACTTTCTGTTTCTCCCAAAGATGTGAAAATAAAAAGTATTTCGTTTGCTATTCAGTATTATTTTAAAATGATTTGTATTTTTGTGTCTGAATTAAAGCATAAATTCCGGCTTCGTCGACGGTTAGCCTTAATTTAATGATAAATTGGCAAGCTAAACTGATTGTTTCAAATTATTTACTTTTCATCGTAACACATGAATTTATATTGATTCAATGCCTCTTGTGGCCTGAATTCTTTATTATGAAACAGAACAATTCCATTCATCCGAATGTTCCCTAATGTGTTTCACTTTACTGAATTTGTGGAATTGTTGATTTGCCGAAAATGCAGAAAACACTCATTTGAGCTTCAAATAATGTGGATGGAACATTAATTCCCCTGTGGTTGGGTAATATTTAACTGATATAAATTAACTTGCCAAGGAGACAGTTTTGTTTTTGTCATTCCACGAAAATGATTTCATTAATCACTTTACAATTATGTATGTTCTCAGCATAAAAGCAATTAATCGTGTTGCCATTAATCGCAGCTTTTGGTCATCCTCCTGTTTCCACCAGCTGATGTTTTTTTCCATTTGATGGATTCATTCAGACAATTACAAATTACGTTGGATGAGAGACAGTTGTGCATGACACTTGGAACGCGAACATTTCTATCGGCGATTGGTGCATTGCATAAGTGCATCATGCACTTACGATACCTTATTAAAATAAATCACCCTATCCAGTTACCCCCCCCCCCCCCCCCCGAAACGAGACGTCACTTAAAGTGCTTCACTCGACCCAATTCTAACTTTCTCCATAAAGCAAATGCGCTTGCAATTGATATCCGCGCTTCGTTGCATCTTCTTCTATCCACTTTGATTGATTTCAAGTGCGGCTTGATAAATGCACTTTCATCTTGTTTGCAATAACGGTCGAGGTTTACGATGGTATTTCTATGTTGCAGTTTTTTTTTATGGGTTGTTTTGGCTAACAGCGTTGCATTGCGTTGGTGGCAATCAATTCACACGATCAAGTGCTTTAATGGTAATGCTCTTTCAATTAACTTTATAGTAAAGTTAGGTGTGACTCACTAAATAAACTTTCAAACGTCGCTTTGACCCAGAAACCTTGACCACCATCGTGCATGGCAATTAATGTTAAAGCTGTTAAAAGCTCGCGCTTTAATTGAGCTTGAGTGTGATGAATTCATTTGCTAAAACAAAACAAGTCTTTTCTTTGCCACCAGTTGGCTGTGAATGTAAGCAATTGTTTGACACTTTGAGCGTGTGTCAAAAGAGCCGTCTAATCAAATTTCCATCCATGCGGTGATGCAAATGTGAAATATTTAGCAATTCATTTTTAATTAGTTACAAACATTTGCACAATCAAGTTTGCTTCACAACATTTTTTATTTGTCAGTGCTTACGTAAGTGCAAACCATAATTGATTTATTGTGAAGCATAAATTGATCAAGAACGATTTTCAAATTGATGCAATAAAACAAAAATTGTTACGCGAGTGCTTATGATTTTTTGTGTCATAGAATGTATTTGAACATTGCAAGATTACGTGTGTGGACACGCACGCCGCCAACTGCAACGTCGCTGTTCCCCCGACGCTGCGTTACCGTGACCAATACGTGTGACTGCGACGCTGAACCAATGTTCAAGAGACGGATTCGTCCAGAATTCCCCGGGAAGGTGCGCATGGGATTTATTCCCGAGGAATGGTTCTCATTTTTCTACTGCAAAACTGGCGTCACTGGTCCCTACGCGTTTGGTTCTGGCCTGCTGACGTTCTTGTGCTCCAAAGAGATTTACGTCATGGAGCACGAGTATTACAGCGGCCTGTCCATGTTTCTCATCGTCGGATACATAATCAGAACATTTGGACCAATGGTTGCCAAATATTCTGACAAACAAATTGACAGCATTGAAGGTGAATACGCTGAGTATCGAACAAATTCGCTGCAAACTTTGGCCAATGACATTGCCAGCGAGAAAAGGGAGCAATGGCATGCAGATGGGCAGTTGCAGCTTATGGCCATTAAGAGGGAAAATGTGGCGCTCCAATTGGAGGCTGAGTATCGGCAGCGGTTGATGCACGTGCATGATTCCGTGAAACGGATTTTGGACTATCACGTCGAAGTTAATCGTCTGACAAAGGCCTTTTCACAAAGGCATATGGTCGATTGGATTATGGAAGAAGTTCTGAAAACTGCACAGTCGCCCGATAAAGATAAAGAAATCGTAGCTAAGTCGATTGAGTATTTGAAATCGTTCAACAAATAAATTCTTCGTTTCAAATTCATTGAAGTATTAATAAAGAAAATATCATATTTTGTTTAAACATTTTGACTGCCATATCAAGTTTCTGCGCCTGTAAAATACAAATTTGAAATTTCTTCTGTAAATACATTATATAAGAATGAAGATGAAGTTTCAATTTAATGTATCTTCTCGTCGCCAAGTCTCCAATTCGGTACACTTTTGACGTATTTTTCTGATCTCATTTGCTTAATTCTTTCTCCCCGTTTTTTTCTTTCTTTTTTTTTTTTTTTGATTTTCTATGAAGCGCCGCGCTGCTTCGCCGTTATGATTATTTTGGTATGCTCATGGCTGTAAAATTACCTTGGCCAACAAGATTTCAAAAGATCTGGTGTCTGTAAGCAACAGAGCGATTTAAGACGGATTCGTTTCCGGTTGATCGTGCATTGACTTTTCTTTTCTGAAAAGGTAATTGACTGAATATTTACCTTTTGGATTTATGAAATATTATTAAATTAACTTGTATACACAATGAAATGATCAAAAATGTTCGTTCCTTCTTTATTCAGTATTAATTTGTCTGCAGATGTTAAGCAAAACGCCTTAACATTATTTTTGTTTGCTTTATTGTAACGAACATCTTTTCACATTTTTGTCTACTGCTCGATTCTTCCAGAATTTCCATTATCTTGCAATATTCTCTAACGACGTGTATGCTACGTGACAGGTTTATGTATATTTTGTCTAATGCCAATTTTCTTGTCTTAGGAGGACAATATGTCTTCTTCTAAAATTAGATATATTTTGTTGTCATTTAACAATGCGATGATAAGTAAACAATTTGACGATGATATGAAGAAGGTTGACGGTGAATGTATTGATCAATATTATTGAACTTTTTAATGTTAAAAGGTTGCTGAACTTTTTCCTTTGACCTTCTTGAATTGTGGGTGTAAATTGGGAAATAAACAAAATTGATTCTCCAAAAATACCGCAAATTCTGCTGTTGCATAACATTTTGTGCTGCTTGACATATAAAAGAAGATTATACGTTTACCAGAAGTTTAAATTTGTAAAAAAAATAATAAAACATAAACCTAATCTTGTCTTGAACAAGAAATCTGCCAATTGGCATTTTCATCCTATTACCCGCAAATTCCAAGATTCTTCAAATTAAGAAAATCCATTAATTTCAACTCAATAAAAAGAAAGTAAATGTCGACTTATAATACCAAATTATTCTCACATGTCAAATCTCAATTTATCAACGCAAATAGGTCTTTTATGCGAAAATCATGTCTCATGACAACATATATTACCGAAAGGATTTTTCAATCTTCTCAGCGATTTATAAAATTCAAGTCATTTTAAACGACTTCTTCAAGAAAAATAAAATGTAACTTCATCATCGTTCTTTTAATAAGATTACTTGTTTAAAATTTTACTCATTATGATTTTGAAATCATTAAGAAGATTTTTTTTGTCTAGATTTTTTTTTATTATTTGTTTATACTTGAATTATTCTTTACCAAGAATGTTTAAAATTGTAACATCAGTAAATGTGAATTATAAAAGCAGTTTTCCACTTCACTAAAGATCAATTGGGCATCTTGAATTTATTATTGATACATTTTTCACAGAATCACACGATTCCCATTCTCCCAATCTCAATTTGAATGAATTATTCTTTTTCGTTTTAACTAAACGAAAATAAATACGGCAAGTAGTATTCATAAAACAAGTGTTTGTTTTAAAGTTCAACCTTCGACATTAATATTTATTAAAAAAGAGATTTTAATATAAATTTTTTGAATTTTAAATATGCACTTTGATAACAGCAATTTTTTTCATCTGATACAAGACAGTCACTAAAACTGTTTATATTGTTTATTCAACAATTCATTAATATCTAATGGGTCTTGTTGATTTGGGTCAGTATAGCTAAGGGCCTTTCTTTTCATGCATTTAATACGCAGACCTGAATTTCTTTCTCTTCTTAACGTCGTCATATTTCGTGGATTTAGACGATACGAACGACCTACGCTAAACTTATACATGTAGGCAATTTCATTTAATAAGAAATGTTACGTTGAGCGTCAATTTAATCAGCAAATTGCCACTGAACCCCCAGAACCCCCCCACCCCTCTCTACCAAAAGCTTTCCGATAAAAGCATAAAACGCCGACTTGCACAAGAGAGGGATCATTCTAAATTCACCCAGATAAGGTGGCATAGGTGCTGTGGGCACATGAAATGAATTGAGATTCATGCAGTCACTTCAAATTCAACGAGAACAATCCAATTAACTAACTACACGCCCAACTCTTTGCTTAAGCATTGTTTTAATGAGATGAGATGTGGTGCGGTTTGAGAAAACGTGCACGATCATTTCAATATCGCTGATAGATGGCAGCGCATGTAGAAGACGTCTGTATATACATATGTGGCATTAATTATGCAAACAAAAGTACGCGACACAGCATCATGACGCGAACTTTCCATTTAATAGTGCCATATATGTGGCTGAAGTGTATCCATTTAGTTAGTAGGTAGTTTGGATTCTTTGGATATTCAACAGAGCTTCCATAATCGAGTTTCCACCGAAAATGTGGCTCGCTTTATTATAATGCGAATGTAATTTGCTGCTTCTAATTAATATAGTTTTTCGTCTACATTTTAGACTAAATCCTTGGCGATATTATATCTGAACGAAAATCACCACGTTTTTTTGCGTCGCAACTCGCAACAGCAGTTCATTGTTGCTTTGTAATTTATATAGAAGAATCCTATGAAATGGCGAGGGTATTCGCAGAGGTCACGGAATATTCATTAGCACGTTGCCAAGGTCTAGCGACGCGACGTCGCAATTCGGCGTCATTTTATATACGCACAAAATTTCTTCAGCCTTGGGATGCTGGATAATATCTTGTAGCCGACTATTGACCGTTGATAGAATCTCTTCTTGTGCACATCAAAGGAATGAGAGGCGAGTTAAACGTGTTTTAATTCTGCAAATCTGCACGCAGCCATTCAAAGATTCCAACTGCTTCCTGTTTGTTGGCAGCCATGGTGATTGCAATCAAAGTTCCCAACTTGGCATCAGAGAAATGCTCATGCACATCTTGTACTGAGATCACTAATGGAGGAAAGAGTTTAAGCTTCACACAAAGTTTTTATTAGATTTTAAAACTTTATTACTTCGAGTTTCCAATGAACAGAAAGTACTACTGGAAGCTTAAAGTTATTTCCTTTGAAAAGTTTTTGCGATTCATTCAATGTGGCGGGTGTAACAGAATTTTTAAGTGTTGAGGACATGCTGAGATTAGTATTTTACTTTTTTTTTATTTTAATAATATTTAAAGTGTTTAACAAAGTCTTTCGAATTTCAAAGTCACAATTTTAAATCCGACTATGTACTGTCACGCAGACATTTTGATTAGTTGGTACAGCTGTTACTTTGTAATTAATACCCGTAGTTGAATGCCAAAGTTGATCCTATAACGACTTGGCCCCCTTCACGTCAGATTATCACCAATAGCTGTAAATTTATTCAAACAACACCTTAAACACCGCAAGATACCGACCACACCTCGTCAGATCATCACATTCTTTCAGCTCTACGCGTCTTTTCGAAAACAAACTTAATGCATTGTCGATTCTACGGCGGTCTTGACATATGCATAATTTCCCTCGGCCATTCTATTAGTTGACTCCATCTTATATGCAGTCATAGTCTATTATTGTTGAGTGGGCCACTCTCTGGCACTCGCCAGACTCTTCACATCACAAATATTGGCTGTATTTATTTGTTAAGTCATCATAAGCGGCGACGACGCCGTAAATGTGTAAAATTTATAACCACCAAAGCAATTGAGCCCATTTCATTAAAGTTAATGCATGTTTAGGTATCATTTTTATGTTACCTACGCACCATCTTGAGTTTAATACATTTAATGACTAATAAGTGAATGGCGGTACTTTATTTTTCCACAAAAATTCAAATTGCGCACTTTTCCGATAATATTATCTGGCTTGATTGGATTTTCATTTCCAATTTATTCGATTTCTAGCGAGTTTTGTGCGATTTTAATCTTTATTCGAGTCGATTTTAAGTAAGTAAGTTATATCTCTGCTCGTTGAAATGTTTTTGTGGTAATTTACTAAGTGGATTATCATTTAGTAGAATAGTATTAATGAGAACGACTGTTTGAAATTAGTTGTCATGAACAGAACATATATTGTCTGCAATGACGATTCGATTGATTGGTTATCTAAGAAATAAAACTTTTGCCAAAACTATAACTATTCCATCTTCTATAAATTTCTTGGTTAGATATTTTATTAAGAAAACAAACAAGATTTTATGTAGTTAAAATGTACTTTAATCCACACATAATAAATACAATTCATGTAGAAGATGTAATTGCGACAGCAATCAACAACTAATTCTATTACGAAGTAAACAAGCTAACTTTAAAGTATATCTACTTTATTACAAAAGTTTTATTGACTGCATAGAAGGTAAATTTGATAAACTAATTGTCACTGGAAAAACTTTTGCAGTTGCAAACAGTTTTCATTCAACTTGATGACATCAACAGCGTTTTGTACGGCAATAAAATGTCTAAACTACATACGATTAAATTCATTCCCAGGGTGTCAATTTCATTTCAAACTACAAGTTTACGGTTTACGCAAATGTTCAACAGCAGGATTAATAAATTTAAGGATTTGATTTTTGCTTCTCTATTCCTTTCACTAATTAATGTAGTTACCTGGAGGCGAATAAATATTGTAAGCAATGACTTTGTGATATGATTATTGCAAATCGTCTGCTATGCTAACTACTTAGTTTTGATCTTTTGATAACATGTTATCCGCATACAAACGATATTGAGCTGTTAATATAACATTTACCTGTTTTATTACTTATTGAGCCATTAAAATCGAAGGAGCATTACAACAATAAAAATCAATCATTAAGATTTTTAGTGTTGTTTGTATAGGAAATGAATTTTTTATTATAGAAAATCAAATCGCTTTTACAATCGATTCTGGATATTGGTTTTTATTGCGAAATAAAAACTAAATTGTATATAGTGAAATAATATTTGTAATTTCAGTGCTAAAAATTAGCACGTTCAGGAAAAT
>JANSTS010008517.1:7484-23931 GCA_026546915.1 Sylvicola fuscatus | reverse complement strand
ACCATTAAATACGTTTTTCTCGAAACACATTTTGCCTATAAATATTCATGTTCGTAGCATCATCATCAACCCACTCAGCAAATAGGCATCATCACGGTCATCAGCATGCCCACTGCCCTACACACCAACTTTGCATTATTTCCTATGCTGTCTTTTATGAGCTATAAATAATACAATTAACCCCAAAAAAGGTGTGCTGTTTTCGCGAGCAAAACTTAACTTTAAGCCAAATTTATGAATCCTTCTAATTGAAAAAAAAATAAGGCCTAAATATACCAGCGCCGTCTTATCTTTATATACCTAATAATCACCCAAGAAAATCTAAAATTAAAAATAATAAATTTCTACATTGCAAAATGAATGCCCCAAACCGAAATTAGTTCATTTATCCGTGGCAACAACCTTACAGTCATTACGTATCCGCAAGTCTATAATTTCTCGAGCCAACACAACAGAAAAGGCACAAGGCATGAATGAAAATCGTTTATGTAAAATTAGTATTCTACATTTACTGGCAACATCGTGCGGCATCGCAGAATGTAACGTGCGAACGTTCTTCGCGTCTGCAGCACCTCCCTTGCAACATTAAACTACCACAACACCGGTCCTCTCGTACATTCCTCCCCATTAATGCTGGCTCATACACGAGCTGGAGCGCTTTTGCTCCATTTATGTTAGCGAATTCTAGCTGCTGCGTCTTGGGGCTTTCGCACACAAAGAAACACCAATATGTCGTTTATTTTTTGCCAGTTTCAACAGTCGATTGGCATTTAAAGATCGCATAATCGAATTCATTCATTGATTGCCTCTGATCAGTCGTTAATTGAGTAATTTTGCGTAATAAAGTCTTATGAAATATTCATTGACTCATTATTATTCGATTGTGTCGTAATAACTACATTTTAATTGTTTGTTCTATTTTTTGCAGTACGCTGGTGCCGTGGAAGGTATTTCGACAGGAACTTTCAAAAGTGCATCCCATTTCATCTGGCCTAGAAGCGATGGCTTTGAAGACGACGATCGATTTAACATGCAATGATTATATATCAAATTTTGAGTTTGATGTGTTCACAAGGTATGTAATTGTTGTCCAGCAACCCTGAGGCACTCACTGACCAATGACCATGTCACTTGTTTCGTTTGTACAGACTTTTTCAACCCTGGGGTACATTGCTGAAGAACTGGCAAATACTGGCCGTCACACATCCCGGCTATGTGGCTTTCCTTACGTATGACGAAGTGAAGGCACGCCTGCAAAAGTACATACACAAAGCCGGCAGCTACGTGTTTCGTTTGTCGTGTACACGACTAGGACAGTGGGCCATCGGCTATGTGACCGCCGACGGTGAAATTCTGCAAACAATCCCCCAGAACAAGTCATTATGCCAAGCGCTGCTGGATGGACACAGGTTTGTGACAGTTTATTCAGTTGCCAGTTAAAATACTTATATGTTAAATGTCATTTTTCTTGCAGAGAGGGCTTTTATTTATATCCTGATGGGCGACCAGTAAATCCGGATTTATCGTTGGCCGTGCAAAGTCCGATGGAGGATCACATCACTGTGACCCAGGAACAGTACGAGTTGTATTGTGAAATGGGTATGAAATCACTCAAATGAAAACATTTACTTTATTCATTTTATATCGCGTTTTTTTTGTCCAATTTTACAGGAAGCACTTTTCAATTGTGCAAAATTTGCGCGGAAAACGACAAGGACATTCGTATCGAGCCTTGCGGTCATTTGTTGTGCACGCCATGCTTAACGGCGTGGCAAGTGGATTCAGAGGGCCAGGTAAATTATGCGAAAATCATTAATAATTCCGTAATAATATTTTGCATTTAAATGAATAATTAACATTGTTTTAATTTGCAATTTGATTGTTCGCTATCCAGGGCTGTCCATTCTGCAGGGCGGAAATCAAGGGCACAGAACAAATTGTGGTAGACGCCTTCGATCCAAAGAAGCAGCACAATCGAAACTCGGCGAATGGCCGACAACAGAACGTCGACGATGACGACACTGAGGTATAGTGATGAGATCTGTCGCATTGTGTTCGTCCAAATCTTTGTCTTCTTCCTTGAAATTATGATTTTTATTTTTATTGTCTTTTTTTTTTTCGTTTAATTGTTTCATTTACTTGTCTCTCTTGTCTCACCTGTATATGATTATTGATGGTTGTTTGCTCGTAGTCTTGTCAGTCATCGAGTTTCACTTTTATTTGTAATATGTTTTTTTTTGTTAATTTGTTTGGATACTTAATCACCCACAATACACACAACCACCCACCATACCATACTCACATCAAGTACACAACAAATTGCTCATTTCATTTTAAATTCAATCAGTATAAAATGTTGCGTTTGCTGCATTTATTCAATCAACAGTGACATAAATGAAACTTGCTCAGAATCACTACTAGTTTGCACGTATTTTACCTGGCTTGTGTGTATGTCATGTCGCCTGATGATATTTACATAATTTGTTATCGCAAAAACACATCACACTGTCGCTTGCATCAATCCAGCAGAAATTTTTCGTTTTTACCTTAACTTTTGATTAAGAAAAAGTGTCTTTATGACGTATCACATTGACAGGATCCTCTGAGGTTATAACTTTATATAGAATCTTGTTTTTTTTTTTTGTTAAATTGTGTTTGTGTTATTTAAATAAATTAATCTCTTTTTGCTACCTACTTGTCTGTTGTGATCCAAACAAACGTACAAAAAACATAATATAAAGGAGAAAATATCGTTAAAATCATACAAATCGCTGCCCACACACATTTTGTTCACAAACAATAATTTCTCATCTAATGTAATTAAAAAGGCACACAGCTTTGATCAATTAGCTTTTAATATGTTTTAAATATAGTATTTATTTTTATTTCGTATTTATTATTCGTATTTGTTAAGAAGAACTTGAAACCAGTAACAAGACGGCCTGTCGAATGAGAAAGAAATTTACAAGTCAATGCATTTGTTAAATTAACAGGGAGGCAACTCATGATTCATGAATTCACTATTTTTGTTAGAATTATTGTATAATGGCTTATTGTGATTATTTTTTGTAATAATCTATGTAATGCAGTTCGCTTACGCGTTCACGTGTTTGGTTTTACATTAAAAAGCTGCACATTTATGGTTATTTGAAAGAAAATCTGGTTAATGACGAATGTCGCGAGTTTCTAAGACGCGTAGGATTGCCTGTGGGTTTATTTGAATCTGATGTTTTCTGTTTTGTTAAATTGATAAATTATTGTTACCAAATTTAAAATAGAAAATTAAACGTTTTCTTACGATCTCCTTTCACTTGTTGCTTTATTAATTATCATTTAAATTGTATTTTGCACCTTCTTTTTTTTTTTGTTAATAATTCACAAAGTTACGAGAATTATTTTTGCATAAAGAAAAGTTGTCAATTGATTTAAGCTTTCGTATCTTTGGAATACTCGCATTTTAATTCAATTTGTTTGTACGACATTCAACTTTGCAGCAATTTTGTCTTAAAGACGGTCTCGTTAAAAAAAAAAATCATGAGTTCGTTTTGTGCGCTTCGCTCACTTCTAGGAATTCCCGCGGCTTAAATTTTGAAGCCCTTTACGACGTCTCTGGAAGAGAGATACTGTATTTATTGCGTGGGCCAACATGAAAATGTCGGCACCCAAGTATAAGCTTTTATCCACCCGCACTTTTATTATACTGACGCATAAACCACGTGGGATTCACGAGTACTTACTGATAACATTGAAACTCCCAGCTCCATTTAAATTAATACAAGGTTTAGAGGGTGGTAACCAAATCAATTTTAAATTGTTGTGAATAATTTTCATCAATTATAAGAAAGTGCTTTTATATTTCAATTATGAATGGGCGGGAAAACAAATTGTAACTTCCTTATGATGTTTTTGTGTCGTCCTTGTTTATGTTTTGAATCGAAATCGTTACATTGCCATATTCATTTTACAAAACCGTTGAGTAGTTTTGCTTAAGACAAAAATTTATTGAGATTTCATTGGTTCATACAATTCTTATATTATGTTGCGCATTAAAATTACTAACACGATGTTATTCACTTTGCAGCAATAATGTTGTATATAAATGTAATTGAATTCATCAAACCAACCGTCTGATGTCAACTGATAAAGTGAGATTCTCGCTCTTATCTGACGCGCAAAACCGTCTTCTGAAGTTAGCCAGATGATTTTTTTTCGAAAACATTTTTTTGGGAAGATGTTATTGTCACAAATAAGGAGTAAACGTATTTTAAGTAGCGGCTGTAGATGTTTTATTTTTGGGTCTATTTATTGACCGACTAAAAAATGCGACTGCGTCGTTTGTAAATTGAGGAAACTGTTCAGATATATTAAATTTGCTTTTTCTGTTTTTTTCGCTTTTTTATTAAATAAGAATTATTGAAAATAATTTTGATTGGACTTCCATAAATTTAAATTTATCTAAAACTACAAGAAATCAATTCAAATTTAGTAAGTTAAGGAATTTAATTAATAAACACAAAATTATAGACTGACTGTCTGGAGAATGAACAAGTCACTCCGTATAATATTACATATTAAATTTTAACTAGTGATATGAGCGTTGAAAAACACAAAATAAAATTACTTTATACATTTTTTTTAAATGAAATAAATTTATTTTCAAAATCTACATTTATTCTTTTTATATATTTCTTTGGTAGTGAAAAATGTTGTTGTTGTTGTTGTAACTCACACGTCTTTGCATTGAATGTTTGTGTTGTTCTGTTGTTATGCTTCTCCTGTTAGCATGTCCGCTTAAGACATAGTGTCGTTTGCACCGGCTGTTTTGTTGTATTTGCTTGAGAACGAGAGAGAATTTTAAATGTTCCCAATCCGCTATCATTCATTTTCACCTTCAATTCGTTTTTTTTTTGTTTTTTTTTTTCACCATCACCCTTTTCACAATTCCTTTATATGGAGAACAAAACAATTTTCCCCCACACAATATCGATCCATTCAATATGGTCAGTTCAAAACAATGGCAATTTCTAGGACTTGGGTGAATTTAACATCGCCACCTCGTCCCTGCACGCCCTCAGCAACAGTATGGCACTGTCACGAGCAGATAAACAGAGTCCACACTCGTCACCACGCCTCTCGCGACGCAGCACAACGCCCAGCATCGCCACCACATCATCAACGGTGACAATTAGCAGTAATGCTTCACAATCCCAAAACGATATCTACATTGGACACCAGTCACACCAACATCAATCGCATCAGCAGCACCACTCTATGCCATCGGCGCCATCGTTGCATGCGTTGAATGGCAATTTTCCGCACTCCACGTCAGTGAACAGTAATAACAATAAAATTATCTACACCAGCGGCAGCAACAGCAGTTCGAGCAGTGGATTGTATAGTAGTGGCCAGCACAATCCGTCGAATCGTAATAGTGCGCCCAATTCATCTTCATCGTCGTCAACATCGTCGTCGGCGTCCACAACATTCGCATCGCATACGGTCATCAATAAAATGTTGAACAAAGCCTATTCGGCGGAGCACAGTGACACGCACACGTGCGATCCAACGGCACCGCCTCTCCCACCCAGGAAATCATCGCCCAGCGTTGACAGTTCTGTCAATCGAATGCTGAAACCTCAGCAACAGCATTCGTCCAGTAACAGCGCCAACACCACCACCACCACCAGCACGGCAAGCACCACAGCTGCCGTCAATTCTTTGCTCAATATTTCGCATAGTAACAGTCACTCATCAGGTGCTGTGCACAGTCGAAGCTCTGAAAATGTGACATCCTGTGATTTTGATGTGCCCAAATCAGTGGCCCCACCAATACCCAAACATCAGACCACCAACACAACCTCTAACCCAAGCAGCAGCAGCAGCACCTCCACCACCACCACCAAAGTTGAGAGCTTAACCAGTGAAATGCGTCAATCGTCGATAACATCGTCCGGCAGTGGCGGAGCCGCTGTCAGTCTTGACGAGGATGTGGACAAAATAATTGTTGGACCGGCCGAAACAATTTCGGGCATAATTGACACAAGACCGCTTGAAGCACGAAAGCCAATTGTATCACTCATCACCAGCAGCCAACAACAATCAACGGCACCATTGTCGGAATGTAAAGATTCGACGACCGTCAATAACACGACCAGCAGTCCAGATAGGACGAGTAACAACCTGTATCATCTGAAGATACAAAACAGCTCATCACAGAATCACATCCGTCACCAGTCGTTTCCCAATAGCAATTCGAATGTAAATAATCGGGCGACACCGTCGAAATCAGTGACGACGCCACACTTTGGCCACCACGAAAATGGACGATCCACAAATGGCAGCGGCGGTAGCGGCTGTGGTGCAGCAATTGCCGGCGTTGCAACTGCTCCTAGTCAGCCGCTCCTTTATGAGAATGTGACAATCAACACTAAAGACTGTAATGTGCCATATGAGAACATCAACTTGGAGTATATCGCACGACTTATGAACGAGGGATACTCCAAGGAGAATGTCGTCACCGCTTTGGGCATTTCACGGAACAACATCGAAATGGCCTGCGACATTCTGCACGAATTTGTGTCCAAAAATAGTACATAGATGGTCGTGTTATTTTTTTTTGTTGTCTATTTAAATTATTTAATTTGTTTTATTTAATTTATATGAAATGGTTTTTGTGAATTAAATAACAGAAATCGAATTTTTGAGGTCGTCTTTTACACGATTTGAAGCTTCCACATGAAATTTTGGTTTATTAAATGTGCATTTTTGGTTCTATTTTTAACTGAACAGCTTTTTTGCAATAAGCTTCATGTTTTTATAATTTTTTCACTGAAAACTGTTTTTAAATGGAGCTTTTTCAAATGCAATTAATACGATTGGCCGAACGCTGTTGACCTACATTTTCATGAACAGCGGTTCTTTTTAAGCTCACAACATCCAATATTCAACTAGAATGTTTATTTTGCGTACTGAAAGTCATTTAAACACTTCAATGTTGTTAAACTAAAAAATGCACATTTAATTGACAATAAAACTTAATTTACACAGCTAATTCCTAAAATCACTTTCAGGAAACAAAATAAAACTTAAAAGCAATAGCAAGTCTGCAGTTAATAATGTTTAACCTAACAAAAGCGCTCATTTGTATGCTGCTTCACGTCTGAGGTTTAAAACGTTCAATTTCTAATTTGGAATTTCCAATGGTACACAAACTGCATCAGCATAGGATGTAAGAGTAAATTTTGTCAAATTAAATTATGTACACCAAGCTACTTCATTGTATTCCCTAAGAATGTCCTTTAGTTATCTGATTTAGCTCAACGAAGAAAAGAACAAACACACAAATTCTGTAAAACAATTCGTTGCAGACTGTTGTATCAACAGCCTCGCATTTCAAGTATGTTCTCCGTAAATTTATGTAAATGCACTAATCACCCAGCGCTATGTTATCTTTGTTTCCGGCATCATATTTAAATAATCCACGGATTAAAACCTTTCCTGCAGCGTCTGCCAGCTCAATGGGTAGCATAAACAGCCAGTATGCGACGATGATTGCTGGCTTATTCAATTTGAGTGAAGCTGTCGTTTGTGCGCAGTTTTATCGACGCCAGCAGCATTAACTTCTCCACATGAAACATATACAGAAGATTTTCTACTTCATATTACAATATATACGATATGCAAAAATGTTTTTTACATATAATGCGACGCAATTTTTTTGAAACATAAATTTTACAATCCAACCACCAACCGGAAAGCTCCGTCAACACCGCCCCCTCAACAAACAAACAAAACAAAAAATATGATACAAAACAAAAGATTATACTATCTACATTCAAATGGAACATATTACCTGTATACCTTATGTCGGTTTCTTGTATCAATCTATTCTCTCATTGATTGCACGGATGTTGCATACATTTAACAGGAGCACATTTGTGGATGAGAGAATAAACACAAAATATTGTATTTCTTGAACCGATAAATACCTAATTAACATTTACACCACTTTAAGATTTTGTATTTGTCTAAGAGAATGAGTAGCAAACAAACAAACAAACAAACGCGAAATTATTGTAACAAAGAAGTTCGTAAAAAGTATACATTAAAAACATAATCCAAAAACGAATCCTTAGTCCCTAACGTTTTATTAATTAGGCACATCGATTTGTTGCTAAAATACATGTTACCCTTAAACCCAGTTGATTCCATTTGTTGGCATATAAGATTAGAATAAGAAGAAGGACATATAAGTGATTGACAGCAAATTAGTCTTAACATTTACTTAAAATATTAATACGATTTTCGACGTTCTTTGGTTTAATTATCTTACAAAAATTTTTAACTTCTGTTCAGTTATTATGATTTAACGGGAAATTTTGTTTAAAGAAAATGTCCTTTTTTCGTCTTAAAAGTCAACAATTGATGTCAATATTGTCTGTAAATACGATATCAACTCAATTAATATAAATTTAGAAATACATATAGCTAAACTTTCACCCTCAACATAACAAACATAATTAACTATCCACTTAAGCTCTAATATCACACAACAAAACATGTTAACAAGTAATTTTGCGTAATTAAACTAGCGAGTAATTTTTAGAGAAACGTTGCTGTAAACATTTGACACCTAAACAAATATATAGCCCAAGAGAAAAATCTGTTCTTCAATGATATTATAAAAACTTAAATCACGGTGGTTGTAAAGAATTCGGTAACAAAACATTTCGTTAATTTTTTATTTATTTAAATAATTCAAAGAAATTTAGACTCAACCTATAATTTATTGTAATAAAATTTTAAACTATCATTATCTGTTTTCCCATCAATTTTTATTTCAATAACAAATATCACATTGAAAACATTATAAAATATCAAGTTATAAAAATTAACATTAATTAAAACACCGGAAATTTACCGTTAAAATACAAACAAGAAAACGACAAAAAAAAGAGTAGAACAAATTCTATTTTTTTACTCAGGATATATACAAAACTAAACTATTTAATTTCTCAACTTAATTGATAACTAAAAAACCCATTTAGTAACTAATTAAAAACATAATTATGTAACAAAGCAATTTACTTCTAGTGCTATTAAAGTAGAGCAAAACTAAATTAAATTTAAAAAAAATTGACTGGCAACTGAAATTGTCACCAATACATGATTAAAAATGAAATTATCTCTAATCGATTGTTCATGTAAATCTAATTCGATCTTTTTTAAATAATTATTTTTCCACATAAAATATAACTCAAGAAAATTTAGTCTCAAATGTAAAAAAAAAAAAAATCAAAAAAACCTTTTATTAATTAACAAAACATATTGAACATTTTGTAATTTAGGGATTTTTGAATTATTTTTGTATAGAGCAGCAGTGAACGTCGCCGATGATCCTTGGTTAGCTGCATTTCAATTAAAGAATGGCTTTCACTAAGATTGTTTCTTAAGCGATCGATTGGTTCGACCGCTGCTGCTGATGGAGTAATAAGTTATTTTAGTTGTAGTTTTCTTTTTAGGATAAATGCATATGCTATGATTATTATAAATTTACAATGAGCTAATTATAATTCTCGAAAATAAAGAAATTAAAACATCTTATTTCATATTGTTGATTTTATCAATTTCCAACAAATATATTATTTTATTCCAATGTAAATAAGGTAAAGGTAGACATTTCATCCATATTGTTTCGGAAAGTCTTTATTTACAGAAAACATTGGTTTCTGAGAAAATTAGAATTTAAAGTGGTTAAAATGGAATGAATTTTCTTTAGTAATTATTACCAAGAAAATGTCTGAAAGGGATGTTGATTTTTGCGAAAGAAGTCTATTGATTCATGGATTGCTTGTTTAAAATTTTGCTTTAATTATTTCCTTAAAGAAAATCGTATTTAATGTACTTATAAACTGTAATTAATAATTACCTAAGTTGTTCCTTATTAAATATTGATCTGCGCCTAAAAATTTACTTTTTTAAAGTTACCCAATCTTTAAGATTCACGCTAAAATGTATTAAGTATTAGAAAGAACCTTCAGCCCAAAGGCAATACTGAGTATCTTTTGAAATTGGTATGGGCCTTAAGGGAGTTTGCCAAACAGATAAGAAATCGATTTTCATTCATGAAATGCCCAAATATTATCTTATGGTTTGCATAAATTCCATTTACTTCAATTTCAACGACTTTAAGTCAATTCTTTCTCTTCAATTCTTACATATTTGAGGGATGATCAGGGGAAACTCTATAATAGAAAATAATCTTCCAAATAAGTACGACAAATTAACTTATCACTGTAAAAAAAACTTATGACTCCAACGACTGCTGAAAACTACACAGAGGCAGCGCTGCGAGCGATCAGCTTGAATTCCCAGCTGACAGCAGCCGCTTCGAAACGATCAACTGAAAAGATCGATATTTTTTGCCGACAGCTACCAGGCTGGCATCAGCCTCGACACAACACGTCATCATTCGGCACAGTGCTTGATCGCAGGGGAAGATCTTTCAAGCAAGTATGGTGGCAGGAGAACCCCCGCTATTTGTGTACAGACATCAACTGTTTTGTTTGTGTTTGTTTGCTGTTGGTGTTGTGTTTGGACGTGCATGTATGGTACTAGATGAGGGGCCACTCATGACAACGTGAAATAATTGTTCTGCTTGGTATGACATGACCGCCCGTTACTTCATGACTGAATTTTTCCTCACTTTTTGAGGAGAGATTTGTGAAATTTGGTTAAAAGGGGCAATTTGGAAGGAGAGCTCGAATCCATTCCATCTAATTCTAAAATCAAAGAGATTTTTAACAAAACACTGAATGATTTTTGTAGAAACACCTGCCACGTCTAGCCCCCTTATTTCGAAAATAACATAACAACATTGTACCATGGAAACCAGTACAAATTGTCACAAACAAACCTTCTTAAAAGTTCTAAGAAAATTAGATACGCAGAAAATCGCAGCTCTAATGGCTGAGCTGCACATTTTTGGGCAGATTAAAAGTGCTATTGATTTCCTAGAACCGAATCTTTTCTGCAAATGGTCTATTCAGATTGGTAAGTTACAGTCTGCTCATATCAATCATTGAAGTTTTACCGGAATTCTATTCAGGATCGTTTTGGAGATATGTAGAAGGTACCTCTGAGGGCCAGACCATTACCAGTCGAGATTATTGCAAGGAAGGTGTATCAGTTTTCGCCCATTCCATTGATCTGCATTTGGCGTGTCGTGGATTAACTGGTTGGCCAAAGATTTGTGTCGAAGTTTTTGCTGTGAATGCTCTTAATCAATACTATCCAGTTGGGTAAATGATGCATCAAATAGCGCATTCTTATAAAACGCTTATTGTTGGTATTTTTCTTGAAGATTTGGATTCGCACATTTGCCTTCAAAAGCTGGATTTAATCGGATTGAAATATTTACGTGGAAGATTCGTGCAGAAGGATTTCTTGATTCGGTAAAGCAAAAATTTAATTCAGGCGGATTGACTTTACGTAATAAGGATTTGATGTGCAGTGGATTGGAGAGGTAAGATATTCCTTACATTCTGCTTAAGCTCGTTTTAGCAATTGCATTTTTTAGAAACAAATTGAATACAATTTCCTCGGGAGTGGTTGTTGTAGAAGCGTTTCTTGTCTTCAAAAACTTTGCCAAGTTTGGAATTCAGATAGAATGAAGTTGGTTGTGTGTATTTTGGTCTGTTTGGCGGTCTTATGTGATTCCGTGAAAATTGGAGTTTCTAAGAATGATCACCCGAACGAGACATCAACTACGCAAACTGTTGAGACAACGACAACGACGTCTACAACTATATTGCCAAATACTACAACTTCAGCGACAACAAGTATTACCACGACAGCTCCAAAAGTTACATCAATCCCCAAAACATCTACTTCCACGACAAAACCGACCACTAAAGCTCCACCGATTGAGAAAAAATTAATGTCCATTAAGCGTTCGCCCGATTACTACTGCCCTTGCGATCTTAACTCAAATCTTTGTGACTTGGATTGCTGTTGTGATTTCGATTGCACTAGTGAGGCACTACAGAGCTTCCAATGCGATAACAGCTACATCAAAATCCATGATTATGACTACAAATCGCGGCTTCCATCTTGTAAAATCAGTTGGAAGCTGTTTTGTGTTCTTATTGAAAATGAAACTCCAGGAAGTGTGAATGTAAATCAATTATAATCCTAAATAATTATGTTATTAATTGAAATAATTTTGCAGACCTACACTGGGGAGAACCTCGAGAAGTACAAAAAGTACAAATGGTCAGACGCATTTGGATCAAAACAGCTGGCAGAATCAGACAAATCCAACTACACATCTGGAGACGTGGTTCTTGTTTTTGATCAGCTTAAAGATGAAATAGACACTTTTGGTTTGCTTAAATTATTTATTCATTATTAACCATAATTTACCAACTTTTCCATGTAGGAATTCCATACAGTTTGGCTGGAAAAACTTGTCAACTAATGAAACCAATTCAACATCTACGTTCTACTGAGACAAAATGCTTAAGAAGCTTAGAAGATGTGAACGAATTCTCATCCGCATTTGAGAACCGCATTCGTAACATGCGAGTGCTCAAGACTCCACAAGCACTGAAAATGGAGCAATCCAAAGAGGAAGGCAGTGATTGTTTTGGTACAACTATTCACATCTGCTTGGGCTACAACACCAACTGCACCATAAAGTTAAATGAAACTGATAGTGATTATTCTGGTGAATACATAAACACTGAGATAATCATACAATTCAAACACAATTACACTAAGTTGATATCCTGTAATGTCTTTTTTGTGCTGCAACAAGTTGCAGTGGAGCAGCCGCAAATACAGCAGACAATCAGTGTTCAGTTTCAATCAGCAGACAACAAGACAACAAACATTAGAAAACTAAGTGGAAATCTGGGCTATTTGAAGAGAAAACCTATCATCATAGGACGCTATGTTCCCCTAAATGATTCTCTAGAATTGAGTGAACAAACGTTTGTGCTGGAATACTTCAAACCCAACTTGACCCTGAACACTAGAGATTATGTTTTACGATTGCCAACATCCCAAAACGAAATTTGCATTTTGAACGATCTCAATTATGAGGTTCTTAATTTTGGTGAAGATGTCATATTAAATTGTAATGCAATTTTGGGACGTATTGAAGATTTGGCCAATGCCAATTGGACTGAAGTGTGTCAAAGTTACCAAAGAGAAATATTTCATCTAATTCTAAACAATTTAAATGCAACTAATATCACCAATTTTAAAATGATTGTCTCTGAACTTGGCTACCCAAAAAATAACTCCAACAACTGGATAGATTTCCACGTCCACAATGTTGTGGGAAACTCGATAAAGGGGGTTTATGACAAAGAGGAAGCCGGTAATGAATTCATCTGCCAAAATATGATATTAAACGTCAAATACGAAATATTTTATGCATTTGTCAATGTCGACAACGTAAAACACCAACATTTGATTAAAAACGCCAACCTCCATTTGGGAACACGTCTTGATTTAAATTTTAAACTCGAGGAGGATGTCACTGTTCCTGTTGCTATTCACGCCATGTTTTATGATGCAACGAATTGTGGCTGTGATAACTTATTAAAAAGAAGTTTTATCATAACTATGTATTTTATGTGGGCTCTAAGGTACATTTAATGTTGTAATAAACTTTGATATAAATAAAGAAGCTTTTCAGTATACTTGAAACATTTTAATCTTATGAATTTAGGTTTACCTGTCCACAAAAAAAATGCCATTAATTTAAGGAAAAAAATCTTTAACAAACACTAAAAAAATTACGTTAATTATAATTGAAATTGTTAATAAAAATAGTAAAAAATTTGCACGACATTTCTTTTTTTGGCAAAAAATGTTTAATCAATTAACTTTAAAACTCTTGCCGCACTCATAAACTCAGTTCTTTGGACGTAACTTCCAGTTAGAACTCGTTTACCTGTATACTTAGATCTTCCGTGCAAAAGACGCCAGTTATCAAAGATCATAACAGTTCCTGGTTCCAGTTTGAACCACCATTCATACTCTTGTGATCGAATCATCTTGGTGAGAAGTTGAAGGTCCTTATAAAATTGAAACATTTGCGATTGAGGGAGAGTGGTCATAACGGCACGATCTCCAATATTAAATCTAAAGTAAAAATCATATTAGTAATTAATGTTTAAAGTAAAAAAACAATCCTCATCTCACCTAATTTGTTCAGGTAAGTTAGTTTTTGAATTAAGACGTATAATAGGGGCGGAATAAGAATGATGTTTTCCCTCTTCCAAGTACTCTCCCGGTACGTCATATTTGCATAAGCGATTATATACATCTGGGTAGATGTCCTTCAGGTCCTTTAACACCCTGAAACCGTCAACCAATAGAGTTTCACCTCCAGTTCCTTTGTGTTGAATGCAGTGAAGAATCTGCAATCCAGCTGCATCATTAAAATACGTGTTGTCCGTGTGGGCTGGTAGATGTTCTGTTGAGTAGGCTGAGTCACTGTGATCTTTGTTGTCGCTAAAAGTCCACATTTCTCCGAAGAATGTTTTGTATATTGGAAAGAGTCTTGAAAACGTTGATTAGAACTAAAGATATTTTTAGAAAAAACGTTTGAACCTACCTCTTGATTGCCATTTCTGTGGAGAGTTCAGTGGCTGGAACTTGTTTGATGAATGCAACGCCATAGACAATGAGACTCCTAATGACTGTCTTTATCACATCGTCGTTACAAAGCAAATCGTTAAGAGAAACGGTTGCAAAATCACTTTTCATTATTTCATCTTTCAGCCAGAGTTTTGGTTTTGGCGATACTGGGTCAGAATAGTCAAAAACACTTTTTTCTAAAAAGTCAAATTGGTAGGATGATTGGTGACCATCACTCCCTAAAATTTTGCAAAAGAATAATGTATTCCAAGTTTAAGTAAATAATTTTTCACTTACATTGCACACAAAGTTGGTTGTTTTCATTAAAATGACTGACAGGATGAACATCTAAGGGAATATCCAGAACACAGGTAATCCGTGCGCTGTTTACAACATCGTAACATTTCTCACATCGACAATGATCTCTCAGCCAAATGTAGTTCAATGTAATTGGCTTGATTGCTCCAGGCAAAAGCAGCTCCATTTCCATGTCGTTGCTGTTCGTTTCGGAAATCTCGACTACTGCTTAAACGAGAAGAACATAGAGTATTTGATTATCAATGAGAACAATGCTCCGTCGGGGTCAAACATTTGAGATAAGTGGATTCTCTGACGTGTCCCTAACTACGCTTAAATTACATTAAGATTATTTATTATATATTAGAATATAGTTATAATTTAAATTAGTCTCTTATCATCTTTCAGTTTTAGAAAAATGATTAACTCGCTTACCAGATTCTGTTTCCACATCAATATGCTCGATTTCACTTTCGATGGGAATCGATGAGCTGTCCTGCACTGAACCAACTAAATCCATATCCAATTCATAATTGGTTTCCGTGTAATCCCCAAAAGCTAAAAGATCCATCAGTTTCTGCCGATTTTCAGATAATGGTATTTCAGTTGTACCATCGACTTCTAAATCATCCTCTCGAATTGTAGCAACAATTTCAATAGTAGAAAAGCCAATACCATCCGTGTCAGCGGACATTCCTCTGCTATCCTCATCTTCAATATCATTTATAAATACAGGGAATAGCTCATCATCTCTACATCCGACCTGTTTTACAAGAAAAAAGATTAATTATCCATGAATTAAGCAAAAACGTCTTTTAAACGACCTTCTCCGTTCTGAAATCTGGCGGTGAATACGTTATCTTTAATTGGGATTCATGTTCATAATTGGATGCATTCTTTCCAGTTGCATTGTGATTTGCATTGCCTTCGGGAAGGTCTATTGCTATTGAGAAATCAGTAGCTTCGTTGTCTTCGGTCGAACCATTCATTTGATGGTAAAAATTTAAGGAGGGAACTGCTGTTATGTTAAGACTTCTTGATTCTATGTGTTTATAATCTTCTTGGCGAAAATGTTCACTGCAGACGAATAATCGGCCACGAATGGCGTCAATCGGCATCTTGTTGAGGCTCGGCACATTGATGGCACTCAGCCATTGCTCACAACGATGGACGCCGTTCGGGAATTTGTGCACTAGCTCCGGTGTCTTGTTCTGACACATTGGAATAACACACGCGTGTCTTTTCCTTGGCGTTGTTCTTGGAAGGTAGAATTTTGGCATTCTTGGAGCGTCAGTTTTTTGTGATCTTGTCGAGTATTTTATTGAACTTAATATCAATTTTGTGTTAACTTTTTTTTGTGACTATTTTAAAATTATCGTTATTAATACTAAGTAACAATTTTATTTTAATTATTTCTAATATTTTTATTTTAAGAGCGAAAGGGCAAAATGTCAGTCAACAAAGCAATTCACAACAGAATTATATATATTATATGTAC
>JANSTS010008506.1:10570-21205 GCA_026546915.1 Sylvicola fuscatus | reverse complement strand
GTAAGAGATATGCTCTTAAAGTATTTATATAAAAGTTCAAGGGTACAATTTATGTTATCTACGTGCATTAAAACGTGTCAATGCTTAAAACTACCGTGTGCTATGGAAAAAAGTTAAACATTATAGATGGCCAAACTTTACTAGAGCCGATGTGATTTTGGCCTGGTTTTGCGACATACGGTGTAATTATAAAAGACTAAAGGTTGACAACAACAAATCTGCATTGAGGATCTTAATTTTATTTTGGAGACCACAACGAAAACAATCTAAAATGGTATATGGACTCGATTGGTGTTTTTAAATGGCAGTGTGTCAATCGCATTCGTTTACCGAAAAAAAAGTATACAGTGCGGATGCGCTGCGGCATCGAATAAACCCAAAGATTATATTAGTTAATTGTGAAAGAGCATTTCTGGAAAAAGCGTCGTAAAGAAATGTTTTAAATGATTCATAAAGTTTATATGCATATTTTGGTAACACATTTAAAAAAATATATATCCTCAAAATGGCTTTATGTATAATATTTTAGCAATAATTTAGTTTGTAAAAAATGTTTTGTAAAAATAAACAAAAATAATGTAACAATGAAACATGTGCTTAAAGAGAATTTACTTCCCCATTTCCAAATGATTATTTACTACCCAAAATCAAGTAATTTACAAAAACTTTCTAAGCGATTTGCTGTAAATGAAACACATTAACAAAAAAATTAGAAAAAAATTCGTATACATTTTCACTGAAGCTTATTATTTCTGTGCGCAAAAAAATATATGAAATTAAAAATCAATTCCTTTTAATTAAGTAAGTCATAACATTCCAACTAAATTTATTAGATCATATGCGGTAGAGTCTAAGATGTGTAGTTGCAATTACATAAAACGTTCATGACTTTCGATCGCATCATACTTTAGCGCACTTCCACCAAGACAGGAAGACATCCAATTTCGTACACATTATTCATTACATGCATAAATAAAAAAGTAAGTCAAGCTAAAATTAAGACGCACATAAACTCAGTTTATTATGCATGGTTTTAGAAAGGTGGTAAAGCCAATGATCTCGAGTGTCTGCAGTAATTCTTGTCACAAAAAATTGCACAGTAATTTTGAAAGGAATACGATAGCATTTATGCTGTTTCCCATTGTCAGCTAGAGGTAATTACAACTTTTAAGGATTTTACATGTAAATCACATCAATGGAATTGCCATATACATAATTAATAAGTATTTTCATTTCCGAAAAGGTCAAACTGACAATATTCAATTATAAACCATCTCACTTTCAATGCACTAAAAATTATGTGCGAATCAAACGCAGCGTGGCAGTCTGAATATGCATAATTTTTTGCAAAATATTTGCCGTTCGCCAATCAAAGTCATAGTGGGCGAACAAATTGAGCATCCAAAAAGCGGCTCCTTCATATGAAAGTGAAAGAGAAATGGTCGAAGCCATCAACAACTTGGAAAACCCTAACAAATTGAACATTTTTTCTGTTGAGATGAACAAATAAACAAACAAAATTCGTGTTGTTTGAATATTAGAGGAATTAACGGCCATACAGAAATCGTTTCAAGCTCGCTCGCTGTATGCCTCGCATTCAACAACTCAACACCATGCCGCAGCCTGAAAGCTCACGCGTCTGTATGCCTCCCACTCTAGGCGCCGCGCAACAATCACAGCCTGCATAATCGATCTGGCGCTGCATGTGTGTTGAGCTTTTTCAATGATCAGCGCACACCATCTGCATTGCCAAGCCATGCCATGCCATGCCGGCGCAACGCGGCTATCTTACAATCCGGGAGAGGTGGTTAACGAGGGATTTCTCAGACACTGGTGCGCGTGTGTAGTTACGCTAGACAGAGATTACGTGATGTTGCCTGTTTTTCAGTATGGCTTATACGGATATAGGTAGGTTATTTATGTATTGCATGAGCGTCGGCCGCCGTCATTCTCTCGTGTCCTCCGCCAAAGCATAAGCTTTCACGCGCGCTTACAATAAACGCTTGGTGCAACCGTCAAAACGCGTATAGTGAGTGTTAGCTGTGCACAACAGCGCGCGATTTCAATTTAAGAGGTTTCATTCGTTCGCTGAGACATTTTCCATTAACATTACTAAGCCGAGTGTGGCCGAGTTAACAGTCAATAACACCACACACGTACTAACGAAAACACGCACCTCTCAAGCTTCCAAACTCCTGTTGCCGTATGTGAGTGAATATATCGAACGCAGAACCACTCATCAACCAACGGTCCTATCAAGCAGATTGCTGCTCCCAGAGTGATTTAATTTAAGTCAAACTATAGGTAAATGGCGAGAAATGTTCTTCTACCCTTATTTGTTTGAGCGACCAGTTAGCGTATCTACTATTTTATTTTAACTGGATGCACGTGACTTGTGTTTGTCTTTACAAAATCATTGTGCAAATGTGATTTAAAAAGTGTTTAACAAATTATCTGCAAGGTGAAACAAATACATTAGGAGCACGACGCTTTGCATTTTCGGACATCACCAACAATGTCTGAATGCAAATATTGGATGGATTAAACCGTATTAAGTGTGGCTCGTGCGCTGTCGCGTCTGGGAAATGCGCGTTAAATGGAAAGTGAAATTCGCTTGACTCTTCCAAGTGTGCGCAAGCATATCCAAGAGGAAATAATGTTAAAGTTGTGTTCACATTATAGGCGAGACATTACTTCCTGTATTTGAGTTGCAAAAAAAAACTTTTGAAAACAAAAATGATAAACGTAAACCTTCAAGATTCCAACGCGAATAATGAAGGAGTAGCAAACTAAAAAAAAAAAGAAACACAGAACAAATAGCTACAAGAAAATCGATAAACGTGTTCGAAAAGCAAAACATGTGTTCACAAAAACCGAAGACATAAACTGGCGCGCTTCTAGCCTCAGTTACGCGGAAGATGAAAGTGAAAATCGCTAAACTCAGATCGTATGCATAATAAGATTATAATATTGCGATTTGTCGCCTGCAAAACCATTTTAAACACGTTCTCGTCTTTCAAAGAGTCAAAATGCATGCAACATACGTGCAGTCGCTCCAGTGTATTGGTAAAAGTGCAAGCAAATGGAGCGCAAAAAGTCCATAGCAAAAGTCTTAAAGTTGACGAATAGGTGAAAGTTGCGCATATAAAATCGTGACGGGGTGATTGAAAACAATCATCTTCGATTTATTTTAATACCAATTTTTGAGATTTTTGTATACTCTCCTTTAACTTAAACCCCAGAAAATATTTCATCTTGGTAAACAGTCAAAAAATAATTGAGACAATATTGATGGGTGTATCAATACTATAAATACATAAATATGCAATTCTTTTAGTTATTGAAAATTTAAAACTACACGCGACACTGCATTATGTAGACCTTCCATAATTTCTCTTATGCAATTCATGTGTTGCGAATTCGGCACTATAAAACTGGACAAAAAACCAAGACCATCCATAATAACGCAATTTTTAGCAAGACAATTTACATAAATTAGTTATTCATTCAAATATCAAATTTTAATCTTCCTCACAAAAAAAATGTAAAAACTAAATTTATACTTTAAAAAAATTGCTTGAAAATCAAAACATTGTACGTCACATATTAAAATTGCCGGGAATTCCAACCTCTCCACATAAGGAATTGGCTGTGATATAGTTGACGTCAGTAGGTACACATAGAAGAGGAAGCATATTTACACTTCAACCGGTCTATGTGCTATAATTCCTCCACCCAACTTTTCACTTGTGTTAATTTCATTGCACTTACAGCAACGCATTCGCGAATTACTTATTTCACTTTATGGAACTGGGTCGCTCGTTGTTGGCGTCAGAAAGCTTCCTTTTTGCTATGACTGTAATATTTGTGTATACTCGTTGATTATACGTCCGTCTCCGAAATTCTCTTCTTCTTTTATGATCAAAATTGCAATAACTTTCGCGTATATGAAAAGAGCGAGTGAAATGTCGGCGAGGCTGTATAATATCCACACAGTCCAGAGCAGAGATTAATGGCAACAAGTAGCCACAAACGACTCGATGGTTACGTAACCGAATCGAGTTTCTTATTAAAATTTGTCGCCTCGTATCTGCAGAGAAAACAGCTGTTGATCTCCGTTTCCATTAATACCTCTTTCTTTATTTTTTGATCTTTTCAGAATCATTACAATCACTTTCCATTTTCGGCATTTTTTATTTTGTCGTTTCGTTTTGTTCGTGCAATTTATTTTGGCAATAATTGAATGCAGTCGAAATGTAACTCAATTCATTTCCTGCGCTTTCAGTCAATGGCTTAAATAATATCGCTTCTACCAATTACTTAAACATTTCAGAATTTCACAATAAATATTTGTATAATTTTTTTTTTGCAGGCTAATAGAAACGTATTAAACGCACAAAGTAAAACCAAAAACAATCATAATGAATCGACTTTTCATTTTCCTGGGACTGATGTGTGCGGTGGCGATGGCGGTTCCAGTACCCGAGGCTCAAAAAGACCAAATAGAATTACTCCAAATTCCATTGGAAAATAACAAGGTAACATACATGACCAGTATTTTAAAACAAAATTACAAAAAAATTGTCTTTCTTAAAACCTGTTTAACAAGATTGAATTGTAAATCAAAGTCGGTTGCTATTTTTGTCGGTATTTTAAACTTACCGTGTTAAAAAAAAAATGAAATTAAAAAATTGCGCAAGAGCTTAAATTTGTGTAGGAAAACAAAATAGTTTAATTTTAGCCAAGTTAATGGAATTTTAAAGTTCGTCGCTTAAGTCTTTCGTTTATTGTTGTCGATACAGCGCTACTGAGTACTCTTTATACTTGATTAACATGTTTTGTTTTAGTTTGTTTTTATGTCTAGGCTAAATACGTAATTAAAAACAAAAAAATGGTACTCAATTGTTTACACACAATTGTGCAATTTTCGTAACTATGGTAATAACAAAAAAAACAGTGTTAAGAATTTTTCCAAACTAACTGTTTAACAAAACAATCGATTACACTTTTGTTTATATTTAACTAAATTTACCTCGATTGCGTGAAATCAATAAATTAAAATTAGTTGTTTCATATTTAAATCATTAAGTAAGCCTCCTAACAGCCATGGTTTCAATTTCAAGTTCATTAAACAAACACAATCGGTAACTACACTGCATATAGTAAATTAAATCCTTGAGATGAAACACCAATTCGTTTATGTTAATTATTCAAAGTGAAAAATTTGAAGAAGTTCATTTGAAAACGTACGAGCTTAACCTTCAATAAGACTTCTAGCTAAGATGCTATCGTGAGAATTGTGTTCTGTTAAAAAATGCTTTATCGCTATTTTAACACATGTTACATTCTCTATGATTATCTATGTGATTAATTAAATAATGGGAGATATTGTTTAATTGTTAAGTGGACGTGATTTATGCCATATCGTTAGTGCACGAGGTTACTTAAATATTATGTAATTACAATACCATTTTATAAATCTATTGGAAGAAAGTTTTACTTTCTTGCATTTATTCCGTTTAAATGCCGCGTCGCGTCGTGTGGTCGGTTAGGTTATAACAAGAAATTTATTTAAATAATAATTTCACCTTTCTCTTCGTCATCAATATTGGCTTAATAAATATTAATTCAAACTTTTTGTTGATGTTAAGTTTTTGTTAACTCATCTTATGAATTTACGAAATATTTAGAATGTATTATTACCTCATTACTACCACGACCATGTTAGCTGAGTTAGAAAAACATTTTATATTTTTATTTTATCAATTTAATTTGGAATCATCTAATTTAGATCATTATATTATTGTCAATAGATTACATTTTTATTATCGATCACAATATAAATACTGCCAAAATGAAAAAGGCATATATCATCAGATTAGACAGCTTTCGTCATGAAACAATTTTAAACAAAATAAAGTTAGTGAAAGTAAGTCTACAAAAGAAAAAGAAGGAACTGTTCAAACGATCACTTTGTTCAAACCAATAAAATAAATAGTTAACACGTGAAATATGTGACTTATTGGTGTGTGCACTTACTTTGCTATGTACTTGAATTACCTCATCGTTGAGCAGACATGGCGGTCGCCATAAAATAATTATCTTGACCATCGTATATGTCGTTTGTTTCCTACTGTATGAGGCAAGCACATACATTGTCCAATTTGGTAGCAGCAGTTTTCAATTCCAACAACAATTTTCGAATTCGGGATATTTGATATGTGCATTTGAGTGTTCGACAAACGTGACCTTCATATCATTTTTGTCTAATGAATATTGAATTTGATAGAAGACTGTATTGGTGAATTATTGAGGCAACCTTTAGACGTTTAATTATTATTTTTATATTTTAAAATAGAGAATTATGAATCACAAATTAATCAATATAATTTCTAAAAATGTATTAAAATGTTTTCTCTAATTTTCAGGAGCTGGACATCCTTGCACTAGCTGATGAAAATGGGCAAATCAACGAACGCAACAAGAGGACAATCGGCGTACTGCGAGAGCTGTTCCCATCTCTGTCTCAGGTAACTGCTCTCGAATAATTGCCAGGCAGTATTTGCCAATGGCATCCGAAAGTAAATATCAGTATTTCAAGACATGATTTAAGTTACTTTTCAGGCATTTTTTTTAGTTATTTATTTTCTTGTGTCAATTTAAAATACCGCGTGAATTTCTTAAAATGAAAACGTTAAAAATTAGGCTCTTACAAAATAAACGTTTGCATTAGCATATTGTGACGCTATTTTCGCATCTGAAATCGCAAGTTGTTCTGCTAATTACTCAAAATGCAAATGGGACACTCCACTTATTTACTATTTAGTATCAAACTAAATTATCTGTAAAGTGTTGTTGCTGAAATTTTCGACATAGCTGATTAAGTGTTAAGAAATACCGTCCATGTCTCTTTTTTGTTTAATAAATTATAGTTAATTATGTCCACACGGTCGATTGAAATGTAAGACTATACATATAGATAGTCGATAATTCTGCTGGAAGTTAAATGATTCGTTTCAATCGGATGTAGGTTAATCTAATTCGTTCCATTGCATTCCAACGCAGAGATGTTATAAACTCGAGAAGCAATTAGCCTTGGATTGAATGATTATTAAAAAATGACGGCGTTAATAAATATTTTGTATAAATGTGAATGGAGATTGGCTTATCTGAAGATGAGCACAAAAAAAAAACTTTTCGTCGATTTTGAAATATCATAAATGTATGAAAAAAGTTAATCAATTACCGGAAAGTTTAGTGGTAAATTATAAAGACGTATCGACAAATAAGCCATACATTCCATCCACTAATGTCTAACTATTTCAGTGACGGAATTGAATGCAATTACCATGTGTAATTAATCCAATTCACTTTCCTAGCTAACAATTGGTTACAATTATTTGATTGCCTATTCAACACTTCCACTTTGCGTTTTCTTTCTGGATTACAAAACATTTCAATACGCTGATTCTGTAGCAGTCCGAAATATTTTTTCCATGAAGAAATTTATGGATTTCAACATACTCACAAGCCGCAGCCCAAGCGACTGCATGCGCCGCATGTGTGAGCACCAGCTATTCCAACAGCCCAGCTGCCAAACGTTGACGTGCGTTTGTTTTTACTTGATTAAATTCATACGTGTATAAGTGATTAGCCAACTTTTAGCTTATTTATCCACATTTATATGAGCTGCTTGTTGTAATTGTTGTTCACAGCAAATTTCGATTTGCTTATGAATAAATTATGTTAGCTTTTGTTGTCCATTCAAATGCTTCATGTGATTTAGGACAATCATCATTCATTGAAATTATGAACAATATTCTATTGAATCCTGGTTGTAAGTTTTATTTTGTAGCCGAAAACGCTGCTAGTTCATGATCGTTCAACGGGATAGGTTTTTTGATATTTTTAAATGACGTTTTTCTGTGCACGCGGCCTCAATTTATTGCACATAAAATTCAAACAAGTTAAAATAAAATAAAAAATTAACAGCAATGCCAACGCCAATTTCAAAGCACAAGACTCAAAGAAGTGGCGCGCGATACAAATTTAAGATGGAAAAGTAAAACACATGCAACTGACTTAACAACTTTCGATTTCGGTTGGGAGGCAAACTCAAGCGTTGATAATTATTTTTGTAGCTTTTTCAATGTGCTTGCTTATTGGTTGGTATTATTTTTGTTGTTTCACTTGAAATCATTTAAGCTGCAAGCTCATTCAATGTTGCTTAGTAACCACCTCAACGATAATCGCACGTAGGTTTTGTACATTTGTTCATCAAAAGCTCTGAGTATTTAAAGCAAAATACACTTGTTGAAGTGTTAGAACAATTCACACCCTTTATCTTCAATTTTCTCAATTGATGTTTTTACGTGAACCAACTCACAAATACGTCATTCAACATTGAAGGACAGCAAATGTAATTTACTTGTACCTACCATTAAAACAGCTCTACCCACGGAAATCGAATCCGGGTTATGATTCAGTGAGACAGACCCCTGATCTGTTTAAGATAATCAAGGAAAAAATGTGAATTTGTTTCCTTCCCCTCGTATGGTCGCACTCATTATGCAACGATTAGTCATCGTTTGTCTCAGTATTTAATAAAACTTTTTTATTTTGTGAATGTTTTCGCGAGCTTTTCAGTGGACTAAGCGACCGCTCGGTGGAACTGCGTCCTTGCACTACTTTCAATATGTGTTCACCATACAACATTTTATCATAAAATACCAAACTCTGAACTCTTACTTTCACTGTAGACCGCTGAGTGTCTCGATATGCAACGAAACAAACGCCCAGCGTCATGTTTTTTGGCGACTTGTTGGTATTTTGTCGAATTGATCTCTTGACATTTTGAATGTAAGGCGCAAAAGCGCCTTAAATTATTTAAATATTGCCGCTAAAGCGAAGGCTTTTCTTGTGTGTCTTTGGGCTCCTTTTTATGCAATGACTGCGGTTTTAAGTAGAGATATGTTAAGTTGGTTTTTATTCAGTAAATTCTTTGTCAATATTATTTGTGGCAGATTTTTTGGACAAAGCTTTCCATTTTTTTGTTGTAAATAATGTTTTTTGTGAGATGTATAAAAGCTGTATTACCTTTCGCCTGTCTATGCAGCGTTTTTGTAACTTTATATAATATGTTTTTGCGATTTTTGACTTTAATAAGTAGTCGAATCATGAATTTTTCCGAGCTTAAAATTTATTAAATATTTCTACGAACCGCAATGTTTTGTCATTAAAATTGTCCCATGACAATTGAAACAAAGAAACCGCAAACTCACTCATAAATGCCGCACATGTCCGCTTATCGACGTCATGCGTGCAGTCTTTTATTAAAACAAGTGTGATATGTAAATGTACGTAGCAGTATGTATAATTTTTATTTTAAACAAATATTCAATCGTTGAATTAAATCGTTGGTATCCATTTGCTAATCGTGTGTTTAGAATGTATTATAAAAACATTGAGCGGTTCCAGATGTGACTGGAGTTCGAAATAACCCACTTTAGTATTGTCCCTGAAGAAATGCCAACTGGCAACCGAAAACTTACATGTTTAGGTTTCTATAAACACAAATCATTCAGCTATAAATTTTCATTTGAATATCACAGCGAATTCCATCAATATAATGTGATAAAAATAATTAAACGTACAAATATACATAAACAAATGGTTTTAGTTTGTGGATCAGAAAATTTCTATGATCACATCCCAACTATTCCGCACAATCGGCCCAATTTTATTGCGTGGCGGACTCGGTGGAGGCGGTGCTTCCCGATCAAACAGTTTGGATGACGACGACGACGACGACGATGATAATGACAACTCCATCTCATCGGGTGGTCGCAAAGTGAGCATTTCCCTGCCCACATTCCCACCAGATTCGGATGAGGATGAGGAGGACTCAATCAGCTCTAGCACAACTCATATGTTCAACACGCTTGGTCCTATCGGTCCACTAACAACTCCCAGTTCAGTAACTTCCAACGTTGGTATTAGTGCGACCGGCACCCGGGTTGATGTTGGCGTCGGATCCGGTGGCGTTAATGTAAATGTTGATGCTGCCGCATCCGATTTGTCCCCCGTCACTGAATCGACAACAGTGGTAGGATACCCTTAGATACTTCCTAAGGAGCTGGGACATTATAAATTAACTATTTTGTGTTTTAGTTTAGAGAGGACTTATCAGTGTAATCGATTTTATTGTTAGAGTAGCTGCACTTTTTTTCATTAATTTGGCCATATTTCATTCAACGTTTTGTCTCCTTCTCTCATCTTATTGTAAAAGATTTCTGGTTCTCTAGTCTATGAGAATATTTGTGTTAATCATTCAATCAGTTTTCTCTTAAACCATGAATTCTTTTCTCGAAGAATATTCATGGATTTCTTCTTCTTCATGTTTCCTATAAAGCAGCTACTCGTAAGTGTTTTAACAATTAAGAGGAATACTTTAGCGAATCCAATTCAACCACTGCACGAAGTCACATTGGATTTTTAAATGTATTTAATATTTTTCAATCTACAGGGAGTAATTTTATCAAAACACCACTGCCAACTGTCTCATCCATCCTCTTTCTCTCAATCTTGTCTGTTTTACATTGTCAGCTACATGCCAAAACCCTACGAAAGCGTTTC